>JASGXE010019724.1:0-18550 GCA_030068105.1 Sinentomon sp. SZTP_YWyxl
GCAGTGAGTCTGAAAAAACTCATCCTGTGGTGATGGCCACCGCAGCAGCCCAGGTCTTTTGCCTGTCGACCTCAGCCCCACCAGAGAGTCAACGAAGCATAATACCGCCGCAGCAGCACCGTGGTCGCCAACATGGCGTATCGTTTCTGTGTGATGATCGCAATCCGAAAAATGGCAGCATTGGCGGAAAGAACGGGACAGGTTCTCTCTGCGCGGATGGCCTAAATGCCAACATTGTTATGAAAAAGAATGCTTCTGAAACAAGTGGCAGCGAACCAGCGGCACCATTCAGTCGAGATTGTGCGCTTGTTTCGGGATCTGTTGCTGACACAGCGACCGAAACGGTTCCAGCTCCAGCGACTTCGCCCCGCAAAACAGGCTCTGCGTCCGAAAACCATAAAACAAAGTCCGTTTCAGTTTTGGCCACAGCAAAGAAGTTCGAAGCCAGAGACGACCGTCGTGGACCCGAAAATGCGGGCAAAATTTTGTTGGCAAAAAACGGCGTTGGTGTGGCAGATAGTCAGCAGTCAGTGAATGGGAAATCGATCACTTCGAAACTGCGAAGTGTCAGTGCACCTGTGTTGGCCAGTGCGTTAACGCCTTCACCGTGGCCACGCGCTGTTAATTCTCAGCCATGGATCGTTTCGCGGGCCAAAGGAAAGTGGCAGCCGCAGTCCGACGCAAGTGCCATTGGAGCGAGTCAGAAAAACGACAGGAATCACGCAGGCATTGATTCTGGCGATTCTGCGACTTCGCTCGCTGCAGTTGAGACTGGCAATTATAACAACAGCAACATGAAGGGTGATGGCGCAGTTATTTTGAACAATAACTTTGAAAATGGCGCTTTTTGCCACAAAAATATGCGCAGAAAGTCGTCGCCATCCAGACGGGATCAGAACAGGCCTGGTTTCGTGAAAAATGTGTCGAACATCAAGGATGCAAAATCAGTGAACGGTTTCAGTTGTGCAAAAATTCAAGTGCCCCCCAAAACATATGGATCAGTTTCCAACCCTACCTCGCCCTCTCAGGCTCCTCTGATGAATGGAATCTCCGGTGCCAAAGATCCCTTGGATTTAGAGCTGACGGATTCCGACGAGGACCTGCCTTACGGGCCTGGTATTGTGTGCAAGTTGGCCGAGAAATTTACCAGAAAAAGCCTTCGAAGTGCGAAATCCAGCATCCACGGTAACCTTCGGCGAGCAACGAGTCTGGAGCACTTCCTCGATGATGATGATAGTAATCTTGCGATCTTCGCCAACAAATCACGTGCGCGCCCTCGTTGTCTGCAGCAGTTGAACCTGAATTCGAGTTCCCCAACTGCCAGGAAAATACTTCAGAAATCTCACCAAAACAACGTTGCCGCCCCTAACCGATTGTCAAGTTATACGAAGCGAAGCATTTCCATGACCGATCTTCGAGGTGACATGAGATCACCGTCACCTTTGAACGAACGACCCAAGTCACCAACAGCTCTTGCAAACGAAGACATCATCATTATTGAAAATATGGCGAACCTCAGTCAGGTCAATTCGGTGACCCCTGTACCCCGGCGCAGTCAGTACATCGCGCTGTCGGGTATTGAAGAAGACGAACTTCCCCCGCTCGATGTGGTCCGCCAAACTGTCCGCATTTTCGAGCCATCATCGTCGCCAAAACCCGTCCAGGAGGAAAAACCAAAACTTCCTCCTCGACCGACAAGTCTCAGGAACAACAATCCGAAAAACTTCAACAGGTCAACTTCCGCTGATATAAAGCGATCACCTCCTCCTGAATTGCAGAGGCCAAACAGTTTTGATCCGAAAAGGCATTACAAGGAATCATCGTTGCCACAGGTACCACCTCGACAACCCGTTGGGCCTGGGTCACCCACGAAGAGAAGTTCTCAAGAAGTCATTCCCGAAGTTGAAATTACCCAGCAAAAAGTTGCCAACAACGGAACATCTCTTGCCATTGATAAAACCCACAAGAAGGGACCATCACAGCAATTCGATTTCAGCAACAAAGATGGAGGTAGCCCCAGTTCGAAGTCCTATTTGCCAAAGAAAGCTCCGCTTGGGATTGGTGTGAAACCGAACGTGATGATCAGAGAAAGGAGTTTGCTGCCTTCTTCCAGTTCTTCACCGATCTCAGGGACTCCTTCGCCAATTACTTTCAATGAAAGGACCCCATCTCCTATCAAAAGACAACCAGCTCTTATTTCGAGATCTTCACCTCCTGTGGATTCAGGGAGCCGGCAAACTCTTGCCAATTATTCTGTTCCGGGTGATCAAGGGAACGAATCAACTGCTGAGAGACAAAACACATCCCCACAGAAGTTGAAACTGAAGCCTGTGGTACCACATGGTGCGCAGAACGGTTTAAGTTCACCTCCGAAATTGTTGCCAAGAGGAGCCAGCCTGGGAAAGAACCCAAATGCGCCAACCCTGAAAAAAGTCGGTATCATCCGGCCAATTGTGACAAATGTCACTAATGTGTCCGAGACCAGGGCAAAACCAAAAGATGCGTCGAGTGCGCCGGTTGTTCCGCCCAGGAAGTCATCTCTTGATACCGCTGAAATTTCAAGTGTTGTCGAAAACGGTGACGGCAATGCATTCGCAAGTGATTCACACTTTGATAACGACCAAACCGAGCGTCTCAGCGTTTCCTCAAAAGATGTGGTTGCTGCGAGTCAGCATCTTTCCGAACAGACATGTGATTCTTCCAATCCCAAGAGCTGTACTGACCTCACTGATATTCCCCCTTGCGTCGCTGAGCCTGACGAGCCTTCATTTCAAGATCTAAGATCGACCTCTGGTGAATCTGGTGTCGTATGTGCTGTCAACAAGGAAATCAACATGGCTGGTCCTACACTCAAAGATGCCAAGCCTCAGTCGCATCAGCCCAAGTCCTGGCATCAACAGCCGACCACTAGTGTATTTTTCAATTTTCAATCGAGGAAGGATGTCCCGGATTACATTGAGAACGATGAACTTGGACTAGTCAGGAGAAGAACCAAGTTTAGAAAGGTTGGTGAAAACGATTTCTTTGATTGCAAACGGCGATTATTTTCATGACAACAGAAAGTTTAAACTTTCTCTCACATGACATTTGGCCAACCTGTTTGTCAACTTCAGATGATATTGGTGCAATTTGCCCTTTGGTGGAAAACTCCATCCAGTCTGTTATTGAGCAACCTCTGTAGCTGCATTGGCAAATGTTGCATGACAAGCACAGTTGCCCGGCAATGTCGAAAAATTATTGGCACTCGACTGCTCTGGTCTCCCAGTGCATTCATTTTGGCTTTTTCACTTTTTCCCCGCAACAATTTGTACTTGGTCAGCAGATCAAGATATCTCCTGGCAGACGTCTTGGATTTGAAGATGACGATGAGATCTGATGAGATGTGAAACTTTTTGCGGGCACTTCTCAACAATTTTGTGAATTTGGAACATGCATGTCGCCCAGCCGCTGACATTCTTTTTGAAACAGGTTGTGGTGCCGTGCTGATCCGTTTTCTGTTGAGTTTAATGAAAACACTGAGGTTTTCAACCTGGGATCTCCTATTGCGAAAACACTCGCAGCGGAGAGATCATGACGGGACGAAGGTAACGCTAACTTCGGGGGTAAAGTTTATGCGAGGCAAATCTTTAGCATTGGATTTGATGGGAAAAATTTTCCTCTCATTGTCGTTACCTCTGGAGTTAGCGTTACCCCCGTCATGATCTCTTCAGCATTTCGGAATGTTCGCGAGACTTCTCAAATTTTTGCATTTCCAGCAATAAATGAGATCTCGATTGAACCGTCTTGTCAAGGTTTAGAGTTTCTGATATAAGATTGCTGGATTTCTGATTCGTTGCGGGATCCCGGGATCCGTGAGTGAGGATGCCGCCCTGCTGCAACAAGGTTTCGTTTCCACGTACCTTCCAATTGCCAGCTTAAGCAGGGGTGTCTGCATTTATCGGCCTGTTCCCATAGACCTCTATAGGTATAGGTCTTATATACTCAAATTCTATGCCTGTTCCTTTGTCACAATACGGGAGCGTCTTCTAGAATACTCCTTGTGGTGCCCCAAATTGTTGTGTGCTATTGTTCCGAGAGGCTGAAAGATCCGGGAAAATGTTCTACACTACTACTCAATATTGTCTGCAATTATGGGATTTTTCTTCTTCTTTGGGTCTTATGGACAGATAGCCTAAGGCTGGTGGTCCGACCGTTTATGTTTTGTTGTGTCGTCAGCCATGGTCCAGGCGAGGTACTGGCAAATGTCACCTGAGAGTTGCAAATGTCACCTTTTCAGGGAGGTTCACACGAATTTTCATTGTCAGTGAGCAGTGGCATGTTTTCACAATGCATACTCGTATCTGCGTTGATGAAAATAGAAGCAAATTAGAAAGATAATTATGAACAAACAGGTCATCATGTTGCTGGGCCAAGATTCGTCTGGTTCTGTGCCAATATCAGAGCAAGCAGAACTGTGGGAGTCAACCGTATTTTAATTGCATGGGCGTTGTTGATTATTCGTAATGGCATCCATGGCTCTTCTGGCTGGGCCTTGGCTTTTGTTTACTGTTGGTGGCATCCGCCGGTTGTGGTTTGTCGTTTTTTAGTCATTCTTTTCAATTTCTTTTGCGCAGATCACAGCTCCCATCTCCATCATGAACTTCGCAGCCCATTCAGATTGAATGGCCAGTCTTTTTTGAGGTGGTGAGATTTGATAATGATAGTCTCAGGTGATTGTGGGTTGGGTTGTTTTCGGTTTTTCGTGGAAACTGCAGTTCGGACTGTACAAACTTTGACGAACCTGCAGCTCTTTTTCAGTGGCGGATAGACAGAGACGTCAGCGACCCTTCCGAAAAGACTAAAAATATTGATAAAAATATAAAGATGACATTCGAACAAAGATGCCATGTTGCGTCATTATTGCGAGCATTGTGTGCAGACTGCAGTGAAGTTGATCCTTTGTTCAGATGCAATGCGGTTGGGATATTTTGGCCCGAGAAACTTCAAGGTCGAGTGAAGCTTCTCCGAAAATCTTCACCGAACCCAACCGATCCCACCCAACGTGTCCTTGTCCATTCGAACCAAATTTAAATGTCATTCTGACTTTCTTTTCCCCCGATGCACAGCAAAATGAATCAACCATCCGGATGCCCTCCAAAGGAGGCCGCTTGCGGGGGTGGTCCATGGTTAAAGCAAACTCGTGGTTATAGCAGACCCATGGAGGGTGACCTGCGACTGGCAGAGCTGCCACTGACACTGTGGAGCGTTTGGGTGAAAATAACGTCTTCCATTGCTGAGTTTTTCATGCAACCATCTGTGTTACGAATATGTGCATAACATGTATCACATATGTTCTTTGTTTTGTGTTGATAAGTTTTATGTTTCAAAAATCGCCCCAAATTGCCAGGAAGTAACTTTTGCTCATTCGGGTCAGGGGCATTTTTTTCTGCGCAAAAATGAGAAAATCAAAACATCTTTCATGTCTCTACGCAACTTTTGATTTCCAACTTTTAGTTCTTTCGTCGAACCGGCATCATCTCCAGGTTTCCTCGAAAATAGAAAACTCTGAATTAAGCAAATTTGCCTTTGTTGTTCCACGTTTAGCGACGATGCAGACATTCGCAAAATACGTGGGAAAGACAAGGAGGAATGTTTTCCGTCAGACAATTTTGTCGTCATGGAATTCAACCTTGTTGCCCTCGTCGTGTTTGGTTTTTTATTCATTCGTTCACACACCGATTGTTAATCTGAAAATATGAATTCGATGTCTGGCCTGACCAGTTTATTCTTAGCGAATTTTTCGCGAATTTGAATGCAGTTTGTGTAAAAAATGCACGCGATCTCGCAAGTTTCGCACACGGTATATTTTCCAGAAATTCCGCGCTGTTCACAAAAACTTCCTTGTCAGCTTGAACATTGATCTGCCCTCGACTTGCCACTGGTTTCTCGCAAAACTTGTTTCCATCTGCGAATTCCAGATGTTCGATCTCAAGACATTTACTGCGGATCTGCTAAATTCGCGATTTTGAAATTTCCACATTTCATGGTCGCATCAGTTTATGCATTTGGAAATATTGGCATTGCCTTTGCTTTGGCTCATATACGAGTACACTTCAACGCAATGAGTTTTGCCAGGGCTGTCGTAGAATTGATATTTTCCTGCGGCCTTCTCTTTTTGAAAGCGGATTTAGGCCTACAGGTCAAACATTGTTTCATGTTTGTTTGTTTGGTCAGCCATACTTATATCCGAAAAGCACTCGCTGTAACATGCTTTCAAAAAGAGAAAGCCGCCGGAAAATATAATTTCTGCAATTGCCCTGGCAAAACTCATTGTGTTAGAGTGTATAGTGGCGGCGGAAAAAGATTACTCATACATGTGTTTTTCCCATTTGATTGTTGCCTCCGAAACTTTTTTTTCTTTCTTTTTACTCTTATGCATTCGGTAGAAATTAAAGCGCCAAATTGCAACGGAGCTTTCTAGAGGTGTCAGATTTTGACATTAGTCATGAAAGAGGATCTTTTATTTCTACAGCATGGAGTTTTTGCTAAAATCTCAATAATGCAAATTTTTCACATGTATGGGTAATCTTTTTCCGCCGCCAGTATAAAGGGTGAACGGCGAAAATGGAAACGATAATTGCACCTATTTTTTGGTGAGGCTGACGTCGGGGACGGTCGACAGCAAACGCGCCTGTCGGGAATTTTTTTTTTTTTTTAGATGTTTTTCGGCGCGAAAAAAAACAAAATTTGTTTTTTTGTCGTTTTCATCGGGAATGACAAAAGTTGAAAGAGCAAGTGCCTGCATCTCAGTAACAGGGTGTTCGGATTGCGCTGCCTGCAACTGGAAATGGTTCAGCGGCAATAATTTCTTCATACACACAACTTCAGGCCATGGCAGTTTTCCAGTCAGATTTCTTTTTATTTGTTTCGACAGAAACGTCGCAAACCGTTGAAATTTTGACTATAGTGCGTGCTCACTCTTTGTGGAATAAGCATACCGACACCCATTTCACGTGTCATTGCTCCACAGTCAGACGATTCATTCTGACGACCAATGCCATGCTTGCAAGTGTTTGTGATCATGTCGACCAGGACCGGACCCGGCCGAGTTTTTACAAACCCTGCCGCGACTTCAGATGGTTGAGAGCATTTTGCGCAAGAATGCTCGTTTGGGGCCCATTACTTGCAAGAAAAAAAATATTTTTTTCTTATCTAACCCTGACCTAACTCTGTCTCCTCTCATGGAAAAAGCAGTGCTCGCTGGGGGCCCGGCCTGCCATCTAAAGTCGCGGCATGGTTTGGAAACTGGCGACCCCGCACCGCCCTTCAAGTTTTCGCAAGTGCAAGGAATAGCACATGCGTTTTTGCCCCTCTCCATTCCCAATTGCGAGTGCCTTCGTCGTGTGCAGGCAGAACCACAGGCCCACCCTGTTGTGATTGCATTTGCCAAAGTTACAATTGATGTTTATTATTGACGCGTCATCCACACATAGACGGAACGCTGAAAACTTTTTTGAAAACTTTCAAGATATTGCTTGCAGATAAGCGGAGTCTAACCGCACCGCAGGTGTTCGAAAGCAGAGCTACGTCTGTTCACTGGACACGGCCACTTGCTTGCAGTGTTTTTCGTTTCCATTTTCGCCGGACACCCTTTACATATGTAAAGCCTGTCTGCTGCCGTTGCTCGTTTCCAAACTGCATGACTATGGGTCCTTGTCTACTCCAAAGAGGCCCACAGCCGCCACAGGAGAGGCAAAAAGGCATCGCAAAGGGTGACCAACCCGAAAAGTCGTGTTGGCGGAACATCATGGGCATTTGAAAAAAATCTTCCCGTCCGTTTGGATAGATACATTCCTGAAATGAGCAAAATGAAAACCAATCCGAATTGGCTTCTGAGCAGCCCAAATTTATGTCAATTTTTCCCATTTTTCAGGAGCCGGGAATTGCTCTTCTGCAATCATCGGGTGGTGATGCAATCGATGGGGAGCATGAATCGGATGGCGATTTCGACGATGACAGCGATGACCCGTCGTTGCCCTGTACAGTCGATTTCGAAGGCAGCAACGTCATTATCAATGGCAAATCGTCCATCCAGAAGATACCGAAACAGAAAAAGGTGAGCAGAAATTTGAAATTATGTTCCAGCCTTGCCTTTCCAAATTGTGTTTTGGCGGCAGAAAGCGGCGCCTTTCCAGAACTCCGGATGTGATCTTGTGCTTATGGCTCATAGAGGAGATTTTTCCATCCAGAGTCAGGACTTTTACATCCAGATTTCTGGGGACTGAGTTGTCTGTTTACTCTTTTGCCAGCAGCGCATACCTCTCATGCGCTCTTTGCCAGCAGCGCATACCTCGTGGCTTGCACCGGTTCCCATCAGAACACCGAAGTTAAGCAACGTTGGGCCTGGATGATGCTTGGATGGGAGACCACCCTTGTACCCCAGTTTGTGCTGCTGGAAGGGGGCTTAGTGGCCAAGTCCCTCGTCTCCTTCGGATGAGACGTTAAGCAGGAGGTCCCGTGTGCAGCATCACCCTGTGCACGTTAAAGAACACCTAGCTCCAAGTCCAAGATAGTGGCTTGGCAGGTTACACAACAGAGAAGCCACATCTCACAAGTCACACATCACTGCTCTGCAGAGCATGACTCTCTCCGGGAACCCTGCGGGTTGGCGTGTATACGCCGTAAAACTGGTCCGAGTCGTTTCAGTTGAATGCAGAGCAGAAATGGGCTACGATTATGGGGCATAGTTCTCCTTGCGAGCCCATGGTGTGTGCAACAAGGTAAATGGTCGGACCACCAGCCGAATGGCTATCAGTCCATATGACTCCACGATGATGATGATTTTAAGATATGTA
Organism: Sinentomon sp. SZTP_YWyxl; assembly: GCA_030068105.1. Lineage (NCBI taxonomy): Eukaryota > Metazoa > Arthropoda > Protura > Sinentomata > Sinentomidae > Sinentomon > Sinentomon sp. SZTP_YWyxl. The sequence continues at coordinate 8,835 of JASGXE010019724.1, forward strand.
TTTTTGTATCTCGAAAGAATTCCTTGTCAAAATGTGGATGGCAGCATTGTTTGGTCTGGGAAGATCAGAAACAGTCTTGTTGGTCACTGCGATCTTTTGTGGTGTTGGTCTTCCGTTTCGTTTGTTTGTTCTTAGCGTTGCCCTATTTGTTCAAGGAAGCGTATCTTTATGTTTGTTAAAGCAGCAGTCATTGTTTGACTAAGTGCACGGAAATACGCTGCGCAGGCCTGTGGTACACAAGGAACTTGTAAATTTGAACTGTACGATGGGTGGCTGGTGGCTTCTTTGATCGAATCGCATTGCGCACATTTGCGAAAATTGCAGAATAATTGCGAGTTTGAGTTTTATTGTAAGGAACTATCGTGGTTGATACCTCCAAATCATAACTAAATTACCAAAAAATAAATAAATTTCACTAAAATCCAATTGACTCTCCTGTACCTTTAGCGGGATATTCAAATTTACCAGGCCATTTGTTCCCAAAATAAGTAGTTGCTTTGCTCCATCTCACACTGATGTGAATGTCAGCTGAATTGTTCATTACAAAATCGCTAACTTGGAACGTATGCACAAGATCAAAGAGAGCAATATATGCACAAGAACATGTGGAGCAATCAAGCAATGTTTTGGTTTTCATGGTCAATCTTCTGGTGCCAATTTGAAGACAAGTTTGAATCCCAAATGTCATCTTCATTGTCGCATCGCAATGTCAACTATATTCTTTTCAGTCGGTGAAGGAGAAAATACAAAAGTCCTCTCTGCATCTGCGAGCATCCGGTGGCGGTCTTCAATATTTCACCATCCGGTCCTTCAAGGAATGGATTGGATTCCTCTGGACACAGCCAAGTTTTTGTCATGTTTCTTCTTTGCAACCTCAAACATAAATACAAAGTCTTGTTGAACAACAAATTTCAAGAGGCTCATGCAATTCTTCCAAAGCAAGCAAAAACCAACAGCACCATCAGGGCGCTGCCACAAACAGATCACGCAGTCGCTTGAGGAGTCTGGAAAATGCCTGCATTCAATTCGTTTGACGTTCGATGTCTGCTACTGTATCCAAGGAATAAAATTCTGTCTCTCTTCACACATTTTATTGCAGCATTCTAGATTTTCAAGTGCTTTTATGCGTTCTGCCCTCGGGTTTTCTAGTCTCGTTGGGAGGGCTGAGGCTTCATTCCGCGACCGCGTTTTACGCATGTTTTCACTTGCCACTCCTCTTCCGAAGAATTTTGCGAATTGAATTTCCTTTTCTTGGAGTTGACGCGTGTTCTGCCGTGTTTTCAATTTTTGCATATTTGGCTTTCTCTTGCCTTTCCCGTGTTTCAAATTGTTGCCGACGCTGGTCACTCACCGCCCATCGTATCCCGTCACCCTTTTCCATTTGTCCCCCGCTGGTGTCTGTTGATACCCATAACTTGGCCCCGACATCTCTTCCCTTGCCCCGTTTGCATATTCATGAGTAATAAACTTCAGTCGACCAAACACCATAAATGTTTTTCCATTAACCTCCAAGGCCAAAGTCACAAACAGCTGACGACATTGACTGTGACTTCTTAACTCTTTCGATGATTCGAAGAAAGCATCCTTCCCATTGAAGACCTTCCACGTTTTGAAATTTGGTGGGGATGGTGGCTTGACGGCCTGGGTGGGAACTTGGAACGGCGACTTTTTTGAACAATTGTATGTGAAGCATTCATTTGCGCATTTTACATTTGACAACTTGTCTGACAAAATGCAAAGATGAGACAATTACGCAATTTTCTGCAACGTGGTCAGCTTAATTGTCTGAATTTTGAGGCGCCATTCTGTTGTTGGCAAAAGAAACCTCACGGTTTGCAACGTGTGTGGTTTTTATGGTTATTGGGCTTAAACTTAAACTTTTTTATCCCGCATTCCTTGGGAGAACAAGTTGAGGCGAACAAAAGCCACCACAACGAAAGTTAAGGTTTGACGGAAAAATGGTGAAGAGGCATGCTTCTGATCAAAATTTGGCTCAACCTTTGTGACCCAACTTTAGTATAGTTTAGCCTGCACTGGACTCGGCCATCCCACGTATAGGTCACTTGGTCACATTTTTCTCATGCGGTTGGAATTCAACAGAAATTTTGGTTAGGTTCAAACGGAGATGATTCTCCAGGGAACCAAAAGTTGCTGGTGACCTCCGAATTCCTCTTCTGCCTGCTGGTTTCCGAAAATTGAACAGAATTTGATCGAAAGTATCGTTAAAATTCTGATCCACTGCACGTCAGAATTTTCCTCAACTTTTTCTCTTCAGCATCGGCTTCACTTCAGCTCTTCACCAGCATTCGCTTTTCCTCCACATTACCCAAGTCTTTCTCCCCATCACCAGCTCTCCCTCCAAATTTCTCTGCTTGATCCTGCCAGTTTCCCCAGAAAACTGAACAGAATTTGTTCGAATGTGTCTTCAAAACCTTCTTCCCATCACCACCACAGGAAACCACCAGCTCTTTCTTCCCATCACCACTCACCGCAGCTCTTTCTCCTCATGGCTGTGCAGCTGCAGCTCTTTCTCTCGCCCGAATTTCTCATGCATGCTGGTTTCTCCAGAAAGCTGATGAAGTATATGTACGAAAGGGTCTTCAAATCATCCCCTGCGCGGATATCGCCGGTATTTTCCGCAGCAATTTGTTGCCATGGCCAGCTCTTTCTTTTCATCACCAGCTCCTTCTTCCCATCACCACTTATGCACTGTAGATACTTCTCCTCATGGCCATGCAGCTCTTTCTCTCCTCATCAGCGGACAAAACAACCCCGCCCTCCCGTTCCGAGGCACCCAATGTGACGTATAAAAGTCACTATTTTTTAATCTCGCTCATCGGTTGGGGTTAGGCAACGTTGGGCCTGGATGATGCTTGGATGGGAGACCACCCTTGTACCCCAGTTTGTGCTGCTGGAAGGGGGCTTAGTGGCCAAGTCCCTCGTCTCCTTCGGATGAGACGTTAAGCAGGAGGTCCCGTGTGCAGCATCACCCTGTGCACGTTAAAGAACACCTAGCTCCAAGTCCAAGATAGTGGCTTGGCAGGTTACACAACAGAGAAGTCACATCGCACAAGTCACACATCACTGCTCTGCAGAGCATGACTCTCTCCGGGAACCCTGCGGGTTGGCGTGTATACGAGTTCTCGTACGCCGTAAAACTGGTCCGAGTCGTTTCAGTTGAATGCAGAGCAGAAATGGGCTACGATTATGGGGCATAGTTCTCCTTGCGAGCCCAAGGTGTGTGCAACAAGGTAAATGGTCGGACCACCAGCCGAATGGCTATCAGTCCATATGACTCCACGATGATGATGACGATGATGGGTTTGTAAACACGCGCCCGGCAGGTACACCAGAATAACAGAAGATGTAACATTTTTGAACGCATGAAGGCACACATTATGCATGTTTACCATTGCCAACACACGTCTCACTTAACTTGCAAAAAATTCCAAACGGGTGATATTTGGATTCGAGGGGAACCCAATCGACCTTTACGTGTTTATTTTTCAAATTTACACTTTTGTTTGACAGGTACAACTCTTCACTGCCATATTTTTCGTGGATAAAACCCTTCCAGGAGAACCGCATTTAATTATGAAATGCATCTCTTGTCATTCAAGCTCGGGATATTAGAAGATACCTATGTGTTGACTCGTTTATTGTGAAGCTAATGTTTGTTTTCGAACTGGCATTTTGTGATGGTCTCAAAGTGGTGTCGTGCATTCGTTCAAATGCAATTATTCTGAAGGTTGTACCCAATCCACATTTCCACATTGGCCAGTGATGCATTATCTCCTTCCATAATCACAATTTATTCCTGTGCCGCATCGTGCGAATTTATGTGGATTTCAGACCTATTTATTTGGATCTGTCTTTGACAGTGTTGCGGCGGCAGAATTAATGAACCGATACAAGCAAAAATTGCGACTGTTCAGATTTTAGCAAAAATTCCATGCTGCTGCAGAAATTGAAGATCCTCTCCTCTTTTATAACCGAGATCAACATCTGACATTTCCAGAAAGCTCTGTTGAAATCTGGCTCTTTGATATCCACCGCCTGCATGAGGAAAACCAAAGAAAAAAAATTCGGAGGCAACAGTTAAATGGGAAAAACACATGTATGAGTGCATTTCCGCCGCTACCTACGTTTCACCCACAGTACCCTCAGTTGCACGCTACCACATTTTATTTTTCTCCAATCAGCATATCGTGTCATTTTCTTCCACCAAAGCTGCCGCCCAACCTCCTGTCGAACCAGATTGTTTCATTTCATTTTAACAACTATGTAATCGGTTTGTATTTCCTTTTTAGAGTTGCCTCCAATCGAACATGGAACACAGCCAAGACAAACTTTCCTCCACAAATCATCTTCCAGGAGACAATTGGAAACCATACCGTCTCACTTTGTTTTGTACCCCAGACTTCTTTCAGGGTCACTTCGTTTTTTCCTCCCGCAGTCCTCTTTCAGCGTCGCTTCGCTTCCTTCCTCATCATTCAGGGTCACTTCGTCTTCCTTCCCAGCAGTCTTCTTTCATGGTCACTTCATTTTCCTCCCCCAGCCTTCTTTCATGGTCTCTTCGTTTTCCCATCCCAGTCTTCTGGATCCACTTCGTTCCCCCCCCAATCGTCTTTCAGCGTCGCTTAGTTTTCCTCCTCATCATTCAGGGTCACTTCGTTTTCCTTCCCCAGTCTTCTTTAAGATCATTCAAAAACTTCTTTATTTTTCCCTGACAAACGTGTTTCAAGAAACCCTGACGTTTCATTTTCCCTCTTCAAATAATTTTCAGCTAACCATATCTTTCGATGATGATGCCACAACGTTTGAATATCCTTCGGAAATATCCCTTATGGAGGGCGATCCCGATGGAGATTACCAAACAGTTTCCGGCCAACCTGTTCCTCCAGCAGTGGATTACCGGATAGCTACTTCTTCAAAAGCAGACTCAGATGCATCAGTAACTGCAAATGGAGGACTGAAATCAAATGCCATGATTGGAGGTAAGTTGAATTTATTGCTGTGATTGAGAGGCGGCTTGAATTTCTTCTGTGTTGTTTTGGGATTGGGATGCATTTCACGAGTTTGGAACTTGGAGAGTGGTTGTTTCTGCCATTTTGAACCAAGGTGTAGTGGTGTGTGGGCTGACCAAGTTACCCGGGCCTTTTGCTGATTAGAATAAGGCTGTTGTCGCTTATGCTGATGATGTGGGAAGGTATTGCCATGGTATTGCTTTTGTTTGGCTGTAATTGGATTGTGAAAGCGTCCCGAATCGCGCCATAAAAGCTCCTTTGTTGAGTGCGAATCCTCATCTGAAGTGTGATACGCTCCTTTCTTTGATTTCATTGTTGGTTTGCATGCGTCTTTCACCTGTTTGTTGTGGATGGCCATTGAAGTAAATTACCTTCAGGTTGTACATGAGCGTCCAACAAAGACATTTGGGCTATACAAGAGGGGGCCTGTTCCACCAAAATGTTCAATGGTCCTTTTTCTGAAACACAGGCTGGCAGAAAAATCTGTTCAGTGAAATTTTGGTTCAAGTAACCACCCAGAAAAGTTCCAATTGTTCGGAATTAGTTCAATTAAAAACTACAACAAACTGAAACGTTTTCGGCGTGCATCATGCATCCATGCCATCATCAGCTCAAGATCAAGACTGATTGTCAGTCACGTATGCATGCCGAAAACAGACTGTCAGTCTTGAGCTGATGATTGCATGGTTGCATGCCAAACACGGACCGTGTTTGGCATGCATCCATGCAATGTCCATGTTTGGCATGGACCGTGGTCAGCTCTCGAAAAGTAGCGAAGTCAAGGCAGGTGAAAGGGAACAGGCTCGACACTCTGGAAGGCGATCAGAAGACCAATTCCCTCGGTGGCTTTTCCTCCATCGATCTGCGGAGAGCTCATTTCGTTTCACCTGGTGAAGGGTTTCACTGCGGGTGAAACGCCATGCGATTTCCAGCTTTCACAAAAAGCACTGGATTTCATTCTCGACGTCCGGTGGAGAGAGATGTGGTCCTGGGTTGTGAATGTCCAGCTGATCTCTCCTCCGAAAAAAAGACAAAAAATTCAGACACCGCTCCATTTAAAATATCAGTCAACTACACACGGAACTATTCAGTGAACTACCTACACATGAAATCTAGAATATCCTGGAAGGCAGATCGTACATCAGGGGAAGAAACGTTGCAATCAGTGAAATGGCCAATGCTGGTAGACTGACTTATCTTGGCTTTTTTTTGCAATGTAGTTTTGCGCTTGAATGGAGAATTCTTGGGGATATCAGATGCTTCAAAATGACGTGAGATGCAATTGACGGGCGCCAATCTGAAGATTAACATAATGAAGTATAGGCAGTGAGGGGAGGAGGTTAGAGTTGCGTCAGGTTTGGTTTGCTTTTCTTGAGAAATGACGAAAAACAGCAAATTTCGTCCAACGGGTTTCTTACAAGGCCCAAACGGCTCTTAAGCATGAGCGCACCAATAATCTTTTTTTCTCAGGCCAGTGAAATCTGCGCAAAAAAAGAAAAGTTCTGAACAACACAAAGGTTTGCAGCAACGGGCTTGCCATTTTAAAAAGCGTGATTGCGACACAAATGGTGCTGAGTGTGTTGTGTGCTGAGCTTTTTTGTCTGGAAAAAAAAAACGAGTAAGAATTCTTTTTTTCGGACAATTTTCACCTGGCAGTGGCCGGTCATCATTTTATCGTCAAGATTCCCATTGAAGGGTCACACACGAACCTTCACTCCTCTCAACTACTCATTGTCAATGGTCACGCCTTCACATTTTTCTCGAACTTAAGTCATTTCGAAGTTTGTGGTAATTTTGAAGCAACTCTGTAGGTTATAATTTTTTCAATCTGCACTAATTATCTTTTGATTGTGGGTGGATGTCCGGTGGTCTTTTTACGCGCCGCGCTCTTTCGGTGTTGGCCTTGCGCTCTTTTTGGTGCTAATGGCAGAAAAGTTTGGGAGACTGTTCATATTTTCCGTGGCAATTTGGTTGACCTAATTTTTCCGCATTGTGTTTTATGACATGAAGAATCTGCACATGTTCATGTTGGTATCTGGCTCGGGGCCGGGGCTGTGGTCATAATTATTTATTTTTGTCTTGTTTTTCCGAGGAAAAGGGCATCGAGCCAATTCATTTTCCCTGGAGCCAAAATTAAAATCAGCTGCAGTTTCGCAATACAGGATGTTCAAAAAAAATTGGCTTACAAGCATTTGATGCTTTATAATTCGGTTCTCGAGAAGTTCTGAGCAGCTCTCCTGTGGGGCCGTGCTGCCTGGGGGGCTCTCAACAAGCATTTTATCAGTTGCAAAAATGGGTTTTGTCATTTATAAGGGGGGACACTATTGCACGGTCACAGGGAAACATTTTTACAAAAAAGCTGTACTTGCCGTGCAATTGTCCCCCCTTTGGCTTCTGCAGACGGTACCTACAGGGTGTGCTCTTTCTATGTCGTGCAATTGTGTTCTCCTCAAACGGTTTTATTTTGCATTTTCGTTGCTATAGGCCCACTGCCTGCATTATTTTTTCTTATTCTGTACCTATCTGTAATTGCGGGCTGAGCAAATCATGGGGTTTAGTTGCTTAATAAGAGATCGCGCAGGGAGATCAGATCAGGTTAGGTCAGATTGGATTAGATTAGGTCCAGGTTGTTTTAAGTAAAGGTACACTGCACAGAGAACCCTAACCTGACCTAACCTAATCTAACCTAACCTAACCTAACGACCAAACTGAACCTAACCCAACTTAACTAAACCTATGCAAAGCGCCTAACCTATCCCAACCGACTAACCCAACCGACTAACCCAACCGACTAACCTAACCCACCCTCCAGAGAAATAAGGCACACCCTGTGCCTTATACTGGTGCCAAAGGGGGGACACAATTGCACGGCTAAGGGTACAGCTTTTTTCTGAAAATGTTTCCCTGTTGCCGTGCAATTGTGTCCCCCCCGTATAAATGACTTTACCCGCAAAAATAAAGTGCAGTTGATTGTGCCTGATTAACTGAATCAAATCTCGAAATCTCGTGCACCTGAGGTGAGGCGTCTGTCCGACATTTTGAGCTGATATTGATTTGTCCACTGCAAGACACACAAATTCAATTATCGACCATTTTCAAAAATCGTCCAAATTGAAAATAATTGTGCAGTCCTCAAAACTGAATGTGAATGCAATTGTGGATGGGTCTTCTGACCTCACTCCTCACTGCCAACACAAACATCCAAATCTTGTTTGCGCAGGTGAGTCTCGATAAAGAGCCCACAGTTTCGTCCCACGCCAGGATTTTATTGCCGATGTTGTTTGCATGGCGTGTGCCTGCAGCCAACCAACCATAAAAAGCATGACCGTTTGATGTCCACTGTGCCTCAGGGTGCAAGCGCCTTCTTGCCCTGTTCGTCAAAGAGATTTGACACAGTCCTTGGCATTGTTTTATGTGATTTTGGTCCACTTTGCTGAGGTAGCGAAGCAGCGAAAATTACTGCTCACTGGTGATGGAATAAATGCAGTTCTTGCGAAATGTTCGGATTTTCGCAAGAACTCAATGCTGCAGAAATTAGAGATCCTTTGTTTTACCGTGGTCAAAATTTGAGACCTCCAGGCGCCATAAGAGCGAAAACAAGAAAAGTTTGGGATGCAACAGTAAAATTGGAAAAATACCTACTTACATGAGTATATCAATCTGCCTCAATAATTGTAGGTACTTTGATGCACCTAGCTCCCTTATGGCACCTCTTGTGGTTGGCATGTATCTTGACGCCTCTGCTTGAGCCTCAGGAAATTCCCATTGATGATTCAAAATTGATGTTTCAGCTCGGCTCGGCTTTGGTTCACAAATTCATTGAATTTTTCCTGTGGGCAAGACTCCTCCAGAAATTTACAAAAATTGCGTTTGCTTCAAACTTCACACCACGTCAATATTCGTATTTGAAACCGCAACAGAAATCGTTTTATTTTGCTGTTCACACATGCAACCATGGGAGTTCCTGCAAGTATCGTGAGGGGCCCGCTTGTTCGAGTTTCATGCAAAATTTTGCCAAGTTTTCTGCGCACAGGTACGTTCACAATTGAGCGAATGTGCAGGGCGACCACAAAACGTTCCATCACAAAAAATTTTTAGACGTGAGGCAACTGTCACTTTTTCCTCGCTGAAGTCTCCGAGGCTCGGACACGACATGATACCCAATCACTCGGTGATGCTTGGAGACTTCAAACAATTTTCGGACCGTGTAAAATTTTGGACCGTGTAAAATTTTCGATGGCGTAAAAACGTGTCATGATGGTTCTTGTGGGTTAAAGTTTGAACGCTGAAGGAATTCCAAGTCCTTTTTAGAACGAATTTTTCTGAAAATATTTTCACGAGACGAGACAAAAGTTGGCCAAAAATGCCGAATTGGTTCTCTCGCCACTCGCTTTTCCTTTCATCCATTGATTTAAGTCAAGATAATTATTCGTTCTTGCGGTCTTAATCTGTCACATTCCAATCCTATTCTTTAGCCTTCCGATCCTTCGTTTCAGTCGTTTCACATCTTGACCTTTCCAACCATGAGCTTGGATCGTGATAAAGATTGCCAACTGTTCAGTACTTTTTGTGGGGTTTACACGAATGTTGTACTGCGACTCTTTTGACCCACCCATGCATTTTTAAATTATTGAAGTGGTCAGCTGATCGCCTGAAATCGTGAAGTGACTTCAAGTAAAAGCTGAGAGA
>JASGXE010019725.1:0-10069 GCA_030068105.1 Sinentomon sp. SZTP_YWyxl
GGGTACCTAGTTAGGTCCCTTTGACACTTGGATATGCTGGTTCAAATGTTTATTTCCTGTGCCCGGCTTAATACAGCTCTGGGGTAAGTGTTGAATTGTGGTGCAGGAGTGTGCATTTTTCTGGTGATGTCCAGAAATGTTTGCATCATTTGCTCTTTTTCAGAGCTGTATTGTATGTTGTGCAAAAATTTGGTAGGCACATGTGAGACCAAAGATGAATACCTGAGTATGGGAATGTGCCTTGAAACATTGAGTTGTCTCAGGGAATAATCTTTGACTGCCAGGGATATACAGGGTGAGTCACCTCGATGTTGGTTTTTTTCGATCGCACTTCTGCGAAAAACGGAGTTGTTGAGACACCCCTCCCCTTCAGAAACCCACAAATGTGGCTTCACCGAATCGTGCAGAGGCTGAGTCTGTTCATGTTTATGTCATTGAATCGTAACTCTCAAATCATCTTTTTTTGTTCCCTGCAATATTATCAATAAAAATGCAACTAGAGCGGGTACAAGTTTGAATCTGAGCTATCCGTTAGTGTGAAGGCCAGTTTGTTGCATGGAGTTACAGCTAATTCTTCTATGGTTGTCAAGTGTAGTGTGCACGTTTCCCTGTTTATACGTGAACGGTAGTCGCGCGCTACTTTTTGCTGGCTTGATAAAATAAAATAAGATAAAGTTGCAGTTACAGCTTTCAAAGAACCTCGATCACCAATGTACATACACGTAGGCCTACCTCAATCGTGGTCACTGTTTTTCGGTGTTGGCAGGGCGATGTGCAATGTGCTAATGTTTCTGCCTCTGCAATAATGTGCTTAAAGATTTCAGGGTAGATGTCTGTCTTACATCATTTAGCCTACTTTAATATTTCTGCCTCAAGTCTTTGTTCACATTTTTAAAGATCTTTTTGACGATTTTAATGTGTTTTCAGTAAATTCTGTGTTGTTTCGTGCAGCTTCTGGGGTGACTGCATTCAGACCAACCGCCAGGGTTCTGCCCTTTAGAACCCCGCTGGGGTTCAGCCCCCCAGACCTCAGTGGGCCACGCCCAGATCTTTGTGAAACCAGAAGTGACCCCCTTCGAAAGCTGAAATGACGCCATGATAAAAATTCCACGAACTATTTTCTTGGCATGTTGGAATGGTGAGTCGTTTGGCCCGATCTTCTTCTTCGGTTGACATCTGCCAAAGGATCTGGTCGAAACGACTCACCGTTCCAAGAAAAGGACTAGAAAACGCCAAGAAAGGCTAACGATTTTGTTATAACATACACCACTCTGCTTCAGAAAGAAAACTAAACATATCTAACAACTGAATAACAACTTTTAATAACGCTAAACCACCTAGGTATCGCGAAAATGAACAAACCAGTCTGAAACAACAGGCAAATTTTGGTTAAAATTTTCGCAAAACTTCAACAAATTTCGGTTCGGTGGGATAACAACAAAAGTAAACCAGAGAAAGGATCTGGATATGAGCAGAAAAAATTGCCATCGGGCAATGACGCGAGGGTGAGGTAACCCATATCGCCAACACAAACCCGAAAGACAGAGGATGTTTTTTTTTGCAGAACCCTTTTTGCCACCAGATGTTGAAGGGAAAATGTAAAATGGCCAAACCGTCAACAGGCAACTTCACGGGAGTCCTGAAGAAAACAAAAACTGTGGCCTTTTCAGGGTCAAAATTGTGTCGCCAAAATTCGTGGAGATGTTCCTGCGATGGCAAATCAAATCGAAATTAATCGAAAAAAATTTTCTCCGGGTCCCCATTTCCATGTCATGCCCCCCAAAGTCACAAAATGGGCCCATTTGGGGCATTCATGTGGAGGTTAGGGACGTTCACCCCAGAAATGTCAAATTTTCAGGACAGATTCTCGGAGCAGGTGAAACAAAAATGTTCAGCGACAAAATACCCCCGCCAATAGCGCATGTGAGAAAATAAAACCGCCGAAAATGACGCCCTATCATACATTCATTTTTCTCCCAGAGAGTTATGAACCTCTCTCACAATCACAGAACTCCCTTGGGAAAGGATTCAAAATCTTTCTAAACTACTCCCCAGGTAGGTTGGGATACACACATTGTGTACACAATGCCTATTCTATGAAAAAGTTCGCAAAAGCAAATACAACCAGAAAACTTAAGACAGGAACCAGGAAGCAATCCCCATGGACGAACCGAACACCTACGAACAACCTTGGCAAGAATGAACTGGAAATTAAACACCATATGGTCAGTATCGGACAGGACACCAGTAGCCGTTTTCATCCCGCCTGTAGTATCGTGGCCGGTTGTCAGGGAAGACTGTCACCGCTGGGAAGGGGTGGTCACGGATGTGTTTCAAAGCTGCCCGGACAGCAGAAACGAAGTGCGGGGGTTCAACGGCCGGTGATGTTGAAAGGTGCTGGAGGATGAAGTCGTCCGACTCCTGCAACCAAAGGTCCACACCACGAAGAGGGTCGTAGTTGAATGGTCCGATTCGGAGAAGGCCCAAATTGCAGTCGTATATGTCGAGCATCTAAGAATGATGCGAAAAGAAAGCATATTTTTTTGCAAAATAACATGGCAACAAAACACTGAAAGGGTTCACATTTCAAAACACAGTTGGCTGCGTAGATACCATCGATTATCAACTGCACGGAGCAAAAAAATCCCCAATAAAATTTTGACAGGAACACGGATAATTTATCTATTTATTGAAGACAGAAATTTGCAATGAAGATGCAAATATAAAAACATCGTTTGATTGTTATCATTTGGATTTTGCAAAATTTGCCGCCTCAATTATTTTGCTGCCCCAGGCTCAGGCCTGGGGTGGCCTTGCCTGTAATCCGCCCCTGGGAGAGAGAGTGGGAGGGAGAGACAAAGAGAGGGAGAGAGTGATAACTCATCAGATTACAATGCACCTCACATTCATTGCGTCACAATACAACATTACCAATGTTTACACATGCTCACCATGTGTTGTAACAACACACTCGACGTTTGTTGACGAACATACCTACATAAAATGAAACATCTCCAAAACGAAATTGGTGTTGACAACAACCAAATTCCTTGGTCCTGGTCAATAAGTCAGCTCGCAAAAGAGTATGCTTATCGAGAACACAGCCATTTGTGTATTTAGGCCTAATCCGCCTAATAACGTTATGTGCAAGCAATGTGTGGCAAAGTGTACTGAATTACTTTTCCCAGAATCCCAAAATCCATAGGCAGACATAGGTACCTACCTATATACACAATGGCAGGCAAGGTAAAAAAGCAACCGAATCCATTTATTCAGGACATTCCCAGATTCGGTGATGCCAAAAAATGAGCGCTGCGTTCCTTGCTAAATTGGCCTTCTGCAGTGTCGAGAAAGAGGGAAAAAATCAAGTAAAATCAGATAAGCCAAAATACCTGGTGACTACCAGTATAATGCCTGGCATTTCTCAAGGCCATGTCAGGACCCCTATCCGGAAAATTTGAAGGAAATATTTCGCCAGTCTTCACATTGGCACCTGCAAAGAAAAAACAACAGAGAAGACCAACATGTAGTTTCGTTTTCAGAACAAATGGCGCACAGCGCATCTTTTTCCACAAGCCAAACGCAAGACTCGATGAACATACCTGCTGAAAGAAGGGCGTGATTTTCGTATCACGGTATAGCCGTATTTCAACACATCATAGGCCGTGGTGTGGTATTCCCTGGAACCACGCATATTCAGCTTGCAATAAATAGCCATTTCAGCAGAGATGGTTTTGTTTTTCGCAATTATGGAAAATCCAAAATGTATCGCGTTGTGCAGAAAGAAACAAAATTTTCACAACGCAAATTTCTCCATAAATCGATTATTGTGCTGTAAGTTGAAGTTAAGTGACAATGAGGAATACGGGAACAGGGTAATGGGTCGTTTCGCCGCGGAGACATTTCTTCGACGTACACATACATTTTGGAAGGATCAGAACTGCAGCGCTGAAGCACAGTTTCCATCGAAGGTTACACGCGGAGATTTTTTTGTAATTTTTTAACATTTCATCTGAAATCCTAATTCACAGTCATTTTTCACCGAATATTTTCAGATAATTTTTTCTAGCATTTTCCGACGTATTGAATGTATGTGCGTTCCGAGTCCCAGCTGCGTCAAATTTGTGAAAAGCTTGGATATAAAATTGAACAAGACAGTAACAGTGCTACGTTTTGCCAAACGAGACAGCTTTGCCACGGAACTGTCTGTAAGAACTTCATTGCATTTACACCATCACTTCCGCGAGTAAACAAACGCGAATAGCCATAATGGTCAATTTGATGATGATGAGCAACTAACCAATGCCGTACAAGATCGGGCATCTGCATTCTCCCCGCAGAGTGGTATTTTGTTCCCCAACACAGATGAGAGCCAAATCAATTTCTAGCGGCTGCTTATGGAAGGAATCTGGAATAAATGCAGAAAATATAGAATGAGAACCATAAAATATTAATGTACCTGTTGGGCACGGGAAGGTTTTTCCTAGCTGAAAAGTCAATCGTGGATTCACGTGCGGAAAATTTGCAATCAACCAGTCTAAATGACTCCGACGAATTTTGACATTTCAATAATTGGTTTGATTATGGTTCAACCTGAAGACGCATTGCGAAGCCCGATGACAGGATGCCCAATCATCCGTCACATACTGACCAATGAGTTTGCCAAGCGTGGGATTCCAATTATGGGGTGGGATTTCATCTCCCTTATGGGGTGGTTTTGTTTGATCGTCGGAGTTCGGCAAACCACCTTGACCTGCTGATGAAAGTCTGATGAAAAAAAAGAAAAGTCTAGAGTTTTAATGGAAAATGGCGATGGGACGAGAATCTCCGGCAAACACTGATGCTGTTGTCGTCTTGGCGCCACAGGAAGTCGGCATTATCTGCAAATGTGCTGAATTAGTTATAGAACCTCGAAACTCAAAAAGTCACCTTGCCACCTTTGTTCGGTGCTTTGAGTGAGATTTGTGGATAGCTCCAGCAGCAATTGTTTTACCCTTTCGGAAAAAAGGATACGCCAAGCAATGCTGGGAACTGTCGAAACCGCGAAATCACTGGATACGAAAGGACGAAAAGTGACCGCCGGGACCAACAACGCAATCAGGGAGAATTTTCATGATCGCAGGGATACATTCAATTGGTCAGACATTCACAAATGGCCAACATGGGTCGCACGAAACCAGACTATGTTAGAAAGCACTAACAGTGACAAACATTGCCGTGAAGGATCAGCAATCATAGGTACCTATCGTCAGGATCAAGGCCAACAGGAAACACTGACCGGTGAAAGAACAAACATTGGCGAGGCAACATGAACAGTTTGAAATCCCAATGGGCGATTCTGACCAAACTCTTTCATATGGGTCACAAAATTACGTGCCTCAGGTGCCCCTTACTTAAGAAAAATACAAATTGTTGTAAATTCGTGGTTATTAAGGTACTTACGTAAGAGAGAGGTGATCAATTCTTCTGAGAAACCCTTATCATCTATGAACCCTCCAACCAAACTCAGTTCCAACTTCCTTTCGTAGCCCATGGAGAGCTCTTCGATTCTTTGAACGATGCATATCACAGCCTCGTCAACGCCTGAACCATCAAAATGGGCCAGGGCAATGGCACCAGAAGCTAAAGGTAAAACAAACTAGATGTAGGTAGTGCGGATATGATAAGAAGAAACAAAAATGCGACAGAAATAAATTTGTTTGCAAAATTGCACTGGGAAATATTGAAGGCCGAAACAATTGCGAAGAATTGAAAATTTGAAAACCACACAACTCCTGGAAATTTCATAACAGCTCACTGCAGCAGTGGAAAAACAACAACACAACAGTTGTTCCTTATCAGACGTTTTCCAAAGCGACTTAGAAGTCAGAATAATTTTTTCCTACCGCAGCATTCCTGAGGTTTACACCAATTTGCTTCTTTCGCGTCATGGGTCGGGTAAGTCTGTCGTGACGGCTTTTATCGGGCCGAGGTTGAAATCTTTCAGGCCGAATTCCGAAGCCGATAAAAAGACTAAGCAAACAGACCTGAGTGAGGCCGGAGATGTGATTGATAAGATTGTCGCAGGAAAAAGTTTCACAGTGCAAAATTAAGATGGTGGAATGCAACAATTCGGCGCCAAAATGTGAAGGAGTGAAAATTGGATTTTCAGAACAGTGATTCGGGATAGTGCTGAGAGAACCACCATAAAAATGGAATTGCGAGCAGAAAAAGAATGTAACAAATTCAGATGGAATGGAGACTGAATCATCGCCGAAGAAAAGTGAACGCGCAAAATGTCGGACATTCCTGCGGAGGGAAAAGACAAATGGAACACAGGGTGGCAAATTCGGACAAATGATAGGTATCTTGTGAAACTGCAACTACAAAACAAAAAGATAGCGGATAATCTATAAAAATTGCCATTTCTTTTCATCATTAAATAAATTGAAAACAAATACGAGAAAAATATCACATTGTGATCTATTAAAAATATTAAAAAATAATACCATTTTGAAATAATATCCATAAAATAAAATGAATACAAAAATGAAAATAAAAAATGAGAATAAAAAATGTAGGGGCTCCTGTCAATGCTCGCTGAACTCCTGTCATCTCTGTCATGGACCAATCATAATTTGTAAACGGATCAATCACCTATCTCCGTGTTTACGTGGCATGTCGTGACCGCTCGTTTTTACTCGCACCGAAGTAACCCGATGGCAAAATACGCGTGTTTCAAAACATGTCCAGTCGCACGGAAATCGAAAGGCGCAGAATTTCTGCCAGCGCAAGCAAAAATGCAAACCGCAGTTCGACCGGAAAAGAGATGTCCAGCTCACGTTTCAGAAGAAGAGCCACAGCAAACAGTTCTGTTATTCCCACCCACAAGACATTAATTATACCACGATATACGGACACAATCTCAAGCTATCATTATTTGAACTCAACTTTTTCGTTCCCATTCATTCATTCATTTTCACTTCGTATTCTCATATTCATTCATTTATTCATTTAAGGAACACGCAGGATGGGAAGGAGGAAGGCACGTGTTGTGCACCGCAACAAAGCAGGTCCGAAAGAGTATAATTCTGAAAAGAGTGGAGTGATACCTATACGAATATTTCACGATGGGCCCATGCCAGCGCTCAGTAACGGGCGATTCCATTCCCGATTTGAGGCAGTATTTCCTGACGTCAAAAATATAATTTATGTTGCATTTGCATGCATCAGTAATTATGAGATATTAACCTGTTTATTAATTTCTTAGTCCTTTGCGTCCTGACGTTGTTTCACACATCATACAGGATGTCGCATCCCACACGGAGATCCAATTCATATGGTCTAGGTACCGAGTATACCTGGGCATGTTCATGGAGCAGATGCGGTTTCCCGCTTTGATTTTTCTGAAAATTGCATTTGGCATTCTCAAGGAACTTACGCTAATGCTGTGGAAAGTTCTTCCAGACCAAATAATAACATTTCAAATCCATATTTCAGAAATAACAGACGAGCTTGGGGGAATATTGGACGTGTGCATGGCCATCTTGTTCAGGGTGGACGGACACCAATTTCCCCTACTTTTCACAGATTTTCAAGACTGAAATTCCGAAGATTCCCGACAATTTGGGCACACATTGCCCTCCATATCTCAGCATATTTACGTAATTGCCAGAATGAATGTTTTCATGAAACCTGAAAAATGATCAACGCCTACAGCTTGGCTTTACTTTGATATGCCGCAAGTGTGGCCTAACCTTTCATAACAATATACAAAGAAGAAAGAAGATGAAGAATCCAATCAAGCCCTGCTCTTTATAGGTAACAGACTTTGACAGAGAAAGAGAAATTTCCAAAAAATTCTCTTCAAAGTCCTTCCCTGACTTTTCCAGAATGGCAAAATTCCCTGACAATTCCAGGTTTTCCAGGTCTGCAGACACCCTGTCATTGCCAAGACAGCGCAGGCGTTGCGCGTAAAAAAATTGAGGAGAACTGTTACATATAAACATGAGACGAAAGACACAAATCCGATGCATGCCTTTCCCTCGTCTGGCCACCTTCTATAATAATTACGCTTCTCGATGGGACCATAAACTGAAAAATCTAGCAAACACACATGGGTGTGGTGTGTGTCATCTGTATCGGAGATATGTCGCTATTATTTAATTTCTAGCATCATTTGTGACTGGAATTCCCTGCTTGTGCAGGAATTAATGAGTGACTTCTACCCATATTTCGGCCAAGCACCATCCTTTTGACCTGGTTCCAAAGGAACCTGTGTTCGTGCAAAGGCATTCTTTGCTTTCCTTTTGTGTTGCTTGAATCACAGAATCACTGATTCGCTAATCTGCTGGGTTTTTTACCATTACAATAACCATTTACTTCAATGCCAAAAATGTACACTTCAACGCAATGAGTTTTGCCAGGGCTGTCGTAGAATTGATATTTTCCTGCGGCCTTCTCTTTTTGGAAGCGGATTTACAGGTGAAACATTGTTTGTTTGTTTGATCAGCCACACTTTGTCCGAAAAGCACTCGCTGTAACATGCTTTCAAAAAGAGAAGGCCGCCGGAAAATATAATTTCTGCAATTGCCCTGGCAAAACTCATTGCGTTAGAGTGTACACCTGCAATCTCGGATTTTCGCTATTCATCTATCAGACTTCTCCCCTGGGATAGTCTACATGCCTCCACTTTCACTTCATTATTTTGCCGCAACTTAAATTGCTTTGCTGGTAATGCATTTTAAACTGTTCCAGACATGTAATAAGAAAGCAGGAGCTAAACGATCAGGCAAGTCAGCAACGGGTTCAACGCCTCAGAAAGGTCCGCTCTGCTAATACCCGATGCACTTGCACAGAACAGAAAAGGGCAGCTTTGCGAGTTGGTATGTTTTCCCTTTTACAGATGAAAATGCCTCCGCTGTGCTGGTGTCACCACACTTTACTTTACTGGTTAAGAAAACTCGGCAGTTTTGACCAACTTTCGTTTGACCACGTTTTTCCAGACACACTGCACAGACAGGCAAGCGTTTTTGCTTTCGCAGGGATTCACAGGAAGGGTTAAGCATAGAAGAAGAATACTATTCTAAGCATAGAAGAAGAATACTATTAGTATTGTTCTTCTATGGGTTAAGACAGAAAGCAACCGTGATAAACCAATATGTTTATGTATGAGCGCAATGCCGAACAGTTGAAGTATGTTGAATAAAGAAGCGGTTATTCTTCGCAAAATATTCTGGAACAAACATAGGTCTATACAGGGTGTTTTATTTATACGTATCCCTCGTCACCGGATTCGTGGTGCAGTGTTTAGTCCATGAGCTGATTTATGCTGCCACCAAAAGGCGAAAAATGTTCGTGTAAACACACAGAACAAATGCGATTTTCAAAAGCTTCATGAACTAGCTGCGATTAACGATTATCATTTTAACTTCAATTCCAAAAGGTGAAAACGATTATGTTGATTTGAAAACAAAATATGTAAAGACATTCCCCCAATGCGATTGATGTACGAGTGTTGCCTCAACAAATCAAATACTGGCGTGTCCGTCAATCGAGTGTGTCAGAAAACATAAAGCAGTGAATGAACACGATTCGCAATCAAATAGCTATTATGGATGCGGTTGCAGGCCTGTATTCAGTATTGACAATGAGGCAAGCTCCATAGGTCTCCCAACCATCTGTATTATGGATCTGTATCACTGTTGGCGTGCCATGAGATACTATGCAAAGATAGGATTTTGCCGAACTCTTTGTCCCATCGCACTTTCTTAAATCAATGAGTCGAGTTTGTAATTCAATATGCCCTGCGGTTTTTGAAAAGGAGTATTTATTTACCCAACCAGATTTGTTGCAACACTCTGTATCTACTCTACTTTCCTGGGTCAAAACATCACACGGGTAGCCCAGGCTTTCATTGTCGCTCCGCATCATCACTTTTCACTGGGCGCGATTTACTTATACTTCGGAGTGTCATTGTTGGTTCTGGTGTGGATTGAAAAACAAATCCACCACTCATCTGCCACAGAGCCCTGGTCTTTTCAGAGAAGCCCACCTGTTTGTGACAACACAGTCGTGTGGATAGGGTGAA
>JASGXE010019727.1:0-18493 GCA_030068105.1 Sinentomon sp. SZTP_YWyxl
CTCCACCGTCCTTCTCCCATGCGTTTCATCCACTCTGCCACACACGATAAGAGAGGGCACTATTACTACATGCCTCCACAAAGGCTATATGCACTTCCCGAGCTGTTTTCCGTCGGGCAGATTCAATCTTAATGTGTCGACTTTGCTCAACTGTTGTAAAATTCTGGTCATGGCATCAATCCAAGGTCAGTCAATTTGCAATTTTCTGGGCACAAAAGCACGGAATACCTCACAAAAACACACCGATGGAAAGAACAAGAACAGGGTTACATGAAAACAAAAAAGAAAGCAAACTCTGGCCTCGCAGGAAAAAATTAAGCAGGTGTTGCAGGAACTTTTTGGATGACCCTCGTATTGTCCAAACGTCAAATTGGGATATGGCCCGATTCGTGTTCAGGGTGTCCCGTAAAGCAACCACCAAAATTTCACAATAGGTTTCCCAGGACCATACAAATCTTACTTGATCCAGGGAAAAAAGTGATCCGATCTCCCATTACTGAGTAATGCACCCCCAAAAATGGACCCTTTTGGAGTATTCATGGGGGAGGTAAGATTTCATCGTAGAACTGCCAAATTTTCAGGACAGGTTCTATGAATCGAGTAAAATAAAAAATATTCAGTGACGAAAAACCATCCGAGCCTCCATTCCATGCAGTGCCCCACAAAAATCCAAAAAAGCCCTCAAAAAGTAAAAATTTACAACAATAACCATTGTTTCTGCACTTATGAAATGCTCAAAGTTCCTGAATCTGGAATTTTTGTACGGCAATGTTTAAAAATGTATTTTGGCAGCAAAAGAATTTTACACAAAACTGAAACTTTAGTCTGGTGCTCCTGGAGGAAATATGCTGTTTCATTGTTTGCATTGTACAAATCTTAGCGTAGAAAGTCTCGTGGTGAAAAAGAACAAATACGTGTAAAAAAATAGCGACTGTTCAGATTTTAGCAAAGACTCCATGCTGCAGAAATTAAAAACACCCTTTTACAACCAAGGTCAAAATCTGACATCTCCAAAAAGCACTGATGAAATCTGGTATTTTAATTTCTACCACCTGGATAAGAATAAAAAGAAAGAAAGTTTTCAGGCAACATGGGAAAATGAGCCGCTACTATTGCACACATTTCTTGTGTTCAATGCGGGGCACGTTTTTTTATCCGTGTTTCAAAATTTTGACCTTCCGTGTTGCTTCAAGTCCAAGGTACTCGTATTGCGTTTAAAAGTTTGCGAAGACATGATTTTTTCCACACGTGGGAAATCTTATTCTGGCATCACCAAACATTCTGATGTAAAATCAGCCAATGAGTGACCTTAGAAGTTGAAATTTGGCATTTATGCAGAAAAATCCTCTTGAATGATGAGAATGGTCAAACTTGCTTCATTCCTGCGCAAAATCAATTTTCCTGAAAGAGACCCATTTTCCGAGAGATAACTGAATCACGTAAAAACTCATTGAAATGCATTTGGACACAAAATACAGCAGTCTCTAATTTATAAGCCAAACGGAATTTCTTAAAATGGATTGCACCAATGGAATCAGCAGATTTTTGTGTATAAAATCAACAACAAACTTAAATCAATTTTGGTCATTATTTCAATCCAAAGACCGAAAGGTGGTGGGTCACGGGAGTCGTGGGCGCAAGAAAGAAAGAAGAAGAAGACCGAAAGGTGGGGGGGGACCTCGATGTTTTCAGCAACTTTTGGACCAACTTTTTCACATTGGATTTGATAATGACTAAAAATATGGTTGAAAAATATGGTTTTAACCCTTTGCGGTCTTTTTCCGAAAATTGGAGAAAAACCCTTGTGGTCTGAATTAAAAGTATGGGGTTTTTAGATTTTTCAAGAGATTTGTAATTAAAATATTTTGCATGATTTTAGGTGGCTTGCGGTTGGTCCCATGATCATTAATAGACTTTTGTCATGAACTACCATCACTAATGGAACACCTGACCTCAGAATACACGTCCTAGAAAAGTACAGTGTGTCCCAAATTGCACCAGTGAAGTCCTTATTTCACTGCAAAATGAAGCCATCCTTCCGATTTTTTTCTCGCTTTTTGAACTTGCGCTTGAAAATCCACAACAAATAAAATGCCTCATCACGAGCGTCATCTCCGACTCCCACCAGTCTGCGTAGTTTGTCGCATTTCATTCAAAAGATGGCAGCATGGCATTGATTTTCCTTTTCTTTGCCTCTCTTCATATTATAATAATATCATTATTCATTTCCCCAACCAACCTCGTGAAGATGAAAAAAGTACAGCAGAATGCCCCTCTCCATCTCCCATGTGCGTCAGGTTCACTCTGCTTGTCGGATGCCATCCGACATAGGACTAAATCAAACTCAAAATGGATGTCGGACCCAATCCGACATGGGACCAGATAGGAATCAAAAGGGTGTCGGATCCAGTCGGACTGGGTCCGACAAAGGACCGCAAAGGGTTAATGATAGTGGCTTTGATAATGACTCTGAAAAATATGGTTTTAATGATGATGATGACTGGAAAATATGGTTTTGATGACAGTGGATTTGATAATGACTCTGAAAAATATGGTTTTCATGACAGTGGATTTGACAATGACTCTGAAAAATATGGTTTTAATGACAGTGGATTTAATAATGACTCTGAAAAATATGGTTTTAATGACAGTGGATTTGATAATGACTCTGAAAAATATGGTTCTAATGACAGCAGAGTGTTCTCGTGATTCAGAACAAAAGGATTTTATTTTGTTTTCAAGCATATCTTGTGTAGTAGTTGGTCTGGAGAGAATATTGTTTTTAGACCTAGAAGACTGATCCATAGATTAAAAAGAGATCCATATATTAAAAACTCAATAATTTTATGTTAAATCACTTCCATGCATTTTTACTTTATTGAACAGAACCTTTGGTCCTTCCTGGTCCAAATCCAGGAAGGACCAAAGGTTGGTCCTTTCCGGTCCCAAGAAGAGCTGAGTTGGTCCTTCCAATTCCCAGGTGTGGTGTGTTTCTTCAGCTACATCAGAATGGAAAGTTTTTTGCATCAGATTTTTTTTTAATTCTGTCCAAAACCGATTTGCAGGTGCAACAATAGACAATGGTCAGTGCTCCAATGTTCTTGTTGCAAGTGACAATCCGTTTTGGACAGACAACCCGAAAAAAAGTCTGATGCAAAAAATCGGTCCATTCTGGTGCAACTTTACCAGATCTAAGTTGGTCTGATCCAGGATCATTCCCAGCCTCAGTTCTTGATGTTTTACGGCGCATGTTGCCATCGATTCTAAATGGCACCTGCATTCGTAATGAACTCCAGGACATTTTTTTTTGCTTTGTCAAATGCAGCAATCATTGATGACCGGCCATTTTCAAAGTACGGTACTGTACTGGGCCGAAGTTGATTTGGTATCGAGCATCTGAATAACCAAAGGAAACTTTTTGGTGCACTAAAAAAACAGTGTCGGGAAACATAGTAGCCATCCCAAGACTTAGTGAGGAAATCATTTTAAAACATGACAAAGATGACTGACCATCTTATCAGTGGCAGGAGCTCTGCTTTCAGTGCATTATCCTCATTTTGGGCAAATACAGCAGCATATCCAATAGCCAGCCGGTGAGGATTTTTTGTCACCAAGAATCGAACATTGACCAATTCACCAAACATCACCAATTGCCCTTGCAATAAAAAGGCTCGAGACAGCAAGGAAGCACATTTCCCTTTGTCCACACTTCTTGAGATGATGAAAGATGCTTTTTCTCAGTGTTTGTCCAATCCAGTTGCTGGATGAGTTAAGTTTGAGAAATTCTTGGCTGGCTTTTCAGATTTTTCACATCACAAAGTTTCATTCCGAGCCATTTACTCAATAAAAATGATTATTCAGTGTGAGTTTTCAGTGTTCGCTCGCTTGATCAGATTGGGCAGTTGGCACTCAGCTATCGGATGTTAGTGAAGATATCCAAAAACAGGCTCCATCATGTAAATTTTCTAACAATTTTGACCCTCTCTGCATGAGCAAAGTGTGAAAACTGATCAGATGAGCGGAAATTGCTTGGAAGTTATGCGAGTGTTTTTTCAGGTAAATTCAAAAAAATTCCTGATTTGGATTTTAAATCCAAATCAGGCTGCCAAATCTGAACCAGCTGTCTTAGGGCATTGAAATTTTGCATGCCTACTCCCAAACTTGTGCACCAAAAATCAGCTCAATCGATGAGTTTCATGTTCCCCCTCCCTGAACAAAACTGCCTTCCTCTATCCCACAAGAAATCCTGCCGGAATCAACTGTGGCTGCTCAACCAGAAACACCGTTCTGCTCAACCAGCAAAGCCGTTGACTGGAAAAATTAAAGTTCTGCGGAGTTCTGATAATCACCCCTGTGGAAAAGTCAACGTCCTTGAAAATCAAATATCAAGCAATAAGCCTCTGAATATTCGATCCCCCTGAAAATTTCATGGCACAAGTAACAAACCATGGAACGGTTATCACCATGGAAAACTGAAGTTTTGAGATCGCATTCATTTGGGCTAATTGTGGTACCGAATGACCGCCCGTGTCACGTGACAGGTCTTCGGTCGGTGCCTCTGAGAATACAAGGCCGGCTCGTGGTGGCCATGGTAGGCTGTAACACACTAGTGGATAGATAGAATAATTGCAATTATTCGATGCAGCATCCGACCAGTGTGTGGACAGAATGCCATGAGAAAAGACAATGCAAATAAATGTCGGGTCACGTGTGCGCCACCCAGAGGTAAATTTCTATTGACCAAATGGACAGATTTTTATGCAACTGAAAAAGTTGAGAAATAGGATATTCCACACATGTAAAGTAGCGGCGGAATTTATGTACCCATACATATGTTTTACCCATTTAACTGTTGTCTTTTGAAAATTTTCTTTCTTTCTTTTTATTCGTATGCAGTTGGTAGAAATTAAGGTGCCAGGTTTCGACAAAGCATTGTAGAGATGTCAGATTTTGACCTCAACAAAAGAGGATCTTCAAATTCTGCAGCAGTTTTTGCCAAAATCTGAACGGTTGCAATTTTTTACATGTATGAGTAAATTTATTCTGCCACTGCTATACAATGTTTTGAATCTTAGCACAGACAAAAACCGAAATCATCCTGGGAACAGAAAGTATTTTGTAAAACGGTGACAAAAGTTCGACAATCATTTCCATTTCACGCATGATTTCTGGGTTTTTTTCATTCCTGTGTAGACTGCCAGAATCGTACATTTTTCAGCTTTAAAAACAAAATTTTCCATCCAAATCAGTCATTTACTTCAAGAGCAATCCAATGTTTTTGTGGATGTGGCATGGATTTTTGCAACCCACTGGGAGCCCTGAGATATACTTTGAAGCAAGGGAGTGATGAGCAGTTGAATAGATTTGAAGAGGTGATCTATTTTTGAAGCTTTAATGATGCATACGAGTTTGCCAAAAATAGTGAAAGCAATCCCTTGCACAGATGCGAAAATCTTTTGCATTTTTACGAGGCTTTTTCAGTCATCCCACACAAAAAATTCCTTTGTCCTCGACAGAAAGGGCATATCTCATATTTACTTCAACATTTCAGTTTGTCTGAAAATGTCAATTAGAAAACAAACTGTTTTTGACATCCAATGTCTTGTTTATTATTTTTTGAACATTTCTTACAAACTAGTGCAACATAAAATAAATTAAAACATGCAAATCTTGCCTGAACAGCGAGTTAAAGAATAAAAATCACATTACAACATTTGACTTGAAGCAAGCGTCTCATTGTTTAAAGCAAGCGTCTCATTGTTTAAAAAAAATAGTTTCACGAAACTCAAATAGAAACACAAAAAAAAAGGAATGCAGACTTGATGACAAATTCTTCGAATGAAAGCGCGGAAAACAAATTCTTACCATGAATTCACTATTCACTGTCAATAAATGTTCGACATTAATTTGGTTTCGATATGACAGTGAAGGATCCGTGAGTACATGTCCTTCAATAGTTGTGAGCATTACCTGCATGCGCTTTTTAAAAGGATTGCGCGTTGCTCCAAACATTTCTGAGAAAACATGTTCTCTTGATCAAAGAAAAAAAAAGCAAAACAAAGCCAAAGGCAACAGTCATACGAAGGAAGTGCTTGATGGGATTGGCCTTCCCGACTGCGGGAGTCAAAGGAATCTAGCTATCTTCTGATCCATGCCACATCGCATGTTATTTACATGGTTTTCTATTCTGCGTTGACAGAGACAAGAAACAACCCAACTTTAAACTGTCTTGTTTAGGTATGTCAAACACAAAGCGAGGTGGACAAATATTGGATATTTCGGATCCAATTTTATTTCTATATGTGGCCAAACAATACTACAACCCTGGCGTTTTAATTGCTCTCTCAAGCTCATGGACATGAAACCATTCGGCACAGCGTATGTTTTAGTTTTTGAACAAGTGCTTCAAAGAAAGCGTGGAAACTGTTGCAGTTCATCCACAACCAGTCAGCCGTTAACTTTCTCGGTTGAAACGAGCAAAACAAAAAATTGAGTACTTGGTCTGCCGAAATTGCCATTTTACTGCCTGTGAGATATCCTCAGAACTTGGCATTGTGAAAACCTTTGTTTGAAATACGATTTCAGATCTTTGGATTCTCCACAGTTTGACAAAGTTTTTGCAATGGCAGAACAGAGATGCACTTTGGCTCCAATGGCAAACTCATTTTGGCCAACAAGGAGATGATAACTTCCTAAATCGTGGACTGGGATGTGACAAAGCCTTGCCACACCCATTTGGACACACTGAGCATCATTTTTGGCATAATGGAGCAGCATCCGGTCTCAGCTTAAACAACAAGACAGGGGCAAAAAAGAGCCGAACATAAAAATGTCAACACAGGGCAGACAAATCATGCATGCAACTTGCAGCATGATTCAGGAGGTAGACAAAGGTTCATGTCAATGTCTCAGAAAGTGAAAAAGGACTAGCCCTTTAACCACATCCCCACCACCACCAGTCCAGGAACTTTAAGAACAACCTTCATATTAATAATTTAGTAGGTCCCTACCCATCCCCTCAAATGCCATACCACCCTAATTTCATGAGGATCACGGCCATCCGAATCGATCTATCCAGGTGTTTTCGGCCAATATCGGCAACGAGATCAGCTCCAAGGCAACGCTAACTCCGTGTTCCGAGCCAAATTTTTTGACATTTGAGAAAATGGCAAAAATTTACCTGACAACACGAAGGCAGCATTACCCCGGAACTGATTTCGCCACCGAATATGAAATTGCAGGTTGCGTTGCAAGCATTTTTCAGGTGTTTCGCTAGGGGGATCAGCTTTCTCCAGAGGAAAAGGAGCTTGTGTTCAGTGGTGGCTCACGCAGAAGCGTGAGGGACTTACATATTATGGTGTCAAGATGCAGTGTTTAAACGAATGTGCTTGTCATTTTGCAACAACAAGAAGACAAGGTGTCACGTCATCAATTGCTTGTGCTCACATAATTTTGTCTTTTTTTTTTTTATTTTTTTTGTCGATTTTTTCGATTTGAAAGTTTAATATTTTGTTTTTTAGTGTGGAAATGAAAGTTAATTTCGTTTTTTATCGTTTACGGCCTGTCATAGGCCAGATAATTGATCATCCGGTGGAGGGATGTAGAACTATGGTTTGCTGAGTTTGGATCCGATGCAAATCAGTTTGAAACCAGCAGATGAAAATGCATAAATGTGGATGGGCAGGCATGCGTTTCACTCTTTTATTTCAGCAGTTGACAACACCAAGGAAAAACAAGTAGATAGGCAAACGGCCGTATTCCCCATTGCAACTCACCCTTAGGTGCCACTCAATAACCAATTCAATGGACAGAGTTGTGTTGTGAAAATTTAATTTCTATGCGCAACGCTTATTCCTTATGCATTGTTGGAAAAATGCATCCCTCTGTTGAATTGGCTGTTGAGTTGAACCTGAGGGTGAGTTGCAATGGGGAGTACGGCCGAAAGACTTCATTTGCTTCAGCTTAATAGTAGTTGGATTAATGACACCACATCGTGTCTGGGGAAATCATTCTCCATTACGTATGCGATAGTTTCGGCCTCGGAACTTCTTTGTAAGAGGCTTCTTGTCCACCGTAACAGAGGAGCACTTACCTACCTGCCTACCTATCCACTGTTCTGTAAATAAAAACATGATAGCGACAAAAAGCAGCAGGTTAGGGGAGACCGGGCACATTATACCCTGTTTACATCTGTTTTTTAATTATCATTAAAAAGTTAATGATCATCAAAATCGCAAGTATAAACGCTTTTTTTCGAATTTTTTCGCTCAATGACGTTCCGGAACATAATTTATTTTTCAGTTTTCATAATCAATTTTGGATGTGAATGCCTAAAATTAATGATCATTAAGGGAACGTCATCATGAAGATAATTTTGTTTTATTTATGTTCCGAACATAATTTATTTTTAATGACGTTCAAAACGTTTCGCGGTTTTGCGGTCGCTTGAGCACTTTTGAACGTACAGAAGCGCAAATTCCACAAATCATGCTGCTGAAATGTTGCTGGCCATTCAAGGACACCATATTCCAGAAAAGAAAAAGACGGAATAGCTTCGAATACCCACCAAAAATGAAAAACTTTTTTCATGGAATCTGAAAAATTTGTGGAGCGGCTGCGCAGCGAACCCGGGTCCTCTTGGTCTGCAATCGAATGCTCTACCACTGAGCTATACCCCCAAACTGGAAATTATGTTCTAAAGGAACGCTCATATTTCACTGCTTTTGTTTCGCAACGAAATTTTCAAAGGGAACAGCAAGCGCATGATGTTTGGCGAAAATGCAAATGTAAACGGGCCAAAATAAATGATCATTAATCGACATCTTCGATCAATGAGCTTCTTTTAATGATCATTAAAAATTCAGATGTAAACACGGTATTAGGACAATTTGACTTTGGTCCCCCTACGTGAAATGTCTTACCCCCCCAAAGACCCTTGCCCTTGGGAATGTCTGTGGAGCATGCATAACTTTGAACAGCAAACAAATTTGGATTTGTCCAATCCAGCACAAAGCGGACACAAAAAGTTGATCAGTTTAGTCCCGGAGAACCGAATTGCTGAAAAATTTGACAAGTTGCTGCTTTGCTGTCGGAATAATCAAACATAAATTCCAAAGTCAAGTATGGGCCTATGGTATGAGACACCCCTTGTAACGGCAAGCGTCATCAAAATTTGTGCTATTAAATCCTCTAAAGTAATCATCATAAAAGAACTGCAATAGGTTTCTCAATGGACATAAAAATGCAGACACCTGTTTATAATTTCGATAAAAGGTTTCACTATGTTGACTAGAAAGGTTTGGTGAGGAAGGAGCAACCACTGGGGAATGCTTCAAAACTGATCCCTGACAAAATGAGATCTGGTTGGTGACGTCCTTCCCGGAATACAGAATTCGGATGTAGAACGAACTTGGAAGTAAATTTGCCAATCGGAACTTGGCCTGTTTAGCTTGGTAAAGTTCAAAAATCAAACGAGATGCATACGGGGGCAGACTGCCCTGATAAATTCCCAGAACGGCCATTAAATGCTGCAGTGTTTTGTCATGACCAGAATATATGACTAGCCTTGGATGCCTTTCGGAAACAATGTTCAAAATGTGATTCACTAATTGTGCAGGAGGCCATACGCCAGAAGCTGTGACGTACGGTACACGATGACACTTCTGCTCAGCTGTGATGTCTCCCATTTCAAGTAGGAAATGATGCTCATGATGTGATCACGGTTGACGCACATTTCATGCATCCCTTTTGCTGCCACACACGGCAAAGCGGCACCATGGCAAAGATACGTGTTCAGAGCATCGAAGATCAATCGGGGATTTGGTAGCGCAGTTCGTTCGTCAAATATCTCGAACATAATTGCACCAAGCATTCTCGACAAGGTGACAATTGGTCCCTGTGACTTGAACAGAGTTGTGGCTTCAGTGGAACGAAGCCTCTCCAGTCTTTCAGTGCAATCACACACGCAGTTGTCAAAACAAAATTTAAAACTATGGCTTTCCCGTATTGAGATCTTCTGCGTTGTGTTTAGGCC
Organism: Sinentomon sp. SZTP_YWyxl; assembly: GCA_030068105.1. Classification (NCBI taxonomy): domain Eukaryota; kingdom Metazoa; phylum Arthropoda; class Protura; order Sinentomata; family Sinentomidae; genus Sinentomon; species Sinentomon sp. SZTP_YWyxl. The sequence continues at coordinate 10,034 of JASGXE010019727.1, forward strand.
AAGGAATGCAGTCAGGAATGCAATGGCACTTTGGTAAGTCCTTTGATATCTTGTGCAATAAACAATCACATCTTTATCGCCACGAACAAGATCCAATGAGAGCTGATCATGATAAGCTGACCGCAACACTGATCCGAGTTTCAGCAACTGGGCAGCTCCCTGATTGGTCAAATGGCCAAGAATGCAATCAGATTCATGATTGCTTGGGTAGAGAGAGAAATGGCCAAAGTCACCTGCAGCTCGAGAATACGGAGAGGTTCTCGTGAAGTTACGCCAGCTATCAACAAAGGTTTTAAGTTCTGGTGATTGGAATGAATTGCATTTGACAGCTGCGATGTTGTTTATGTGAGCTAGTGGACCTCTGTCACCATGACGGAACAAAATTATCACGCTTTTCAGTATATAACCGTTGGACACGAGACCTGATGGAAAAAAACATGTTGCATTGATTAGGCAGAGGCTGACATATTTGCAAGAAGCTCAACCAAAGTAGGTATGTATCCAGAAACCAAAAAAAATGGCAGAGTTTGTGCAAAATAGTGCAAAGAATCCAATGATTGCCAGCTATTGATTCAAGCGAATATTGCAGATGCAAAAGCGGACTGCTGCCACAGGCTGATGTTATGAGTGTGCTGAACACACCATGGCTGAGGTTTTGTCCGCAGCAGCAGTGGCTGGGCTCATCAGTTGATGACCACTGCTACCTCACTTATCATTCATGTGCCACAAACAAGCACAAGGAACTTACCAACATTCCATGGCTATGCAGCAACATGGAGAGGAACCCCTCTCACTTGAAATGCAGCAAAACTCAAACGTCAGCAGCTTTAGCTCATAGCAAGGCAGATGGAAATGCGGACAGCCGCCGCAGGCTGATGTTATCAACTGATGTCATCAACGATTATTTCAGCCACTTCTACAAAGACATGGTGTGTTCGGCACACCATGATAACATCAGCCTGCAGAGGCAGTCACCTTTTCCATCTGAATCATCTGCCTTGGTATGGGCTAAATAGCAGCCGACCAATTGGTTGAGTTGCAGCTGTGTTTCAAGTGAGAGGGGTTCCACTATGTGTTGCTACATGCCTGTGGAATGTTGGTAAGTTCTTTATGCTTGTTTGTGGCTGAGGTATTGGTGTGAGATAGCAGTGGTCATCAACTGATAAGTCCAGCCAATGCTGCTGCAGACAAAACCTCAGCCCTGGTGTGTTCGGCGTGCAAACGAAAACTGTGATCAATAATAATTGCTGTTCTAACAAAAGTTCTGGTAGGGAAGAATTATAATCGATACATACAGGGTTGTGTTTTATGGCTTCATTCTACCAAGATTGCTTCAGACTTACTTGAGGAGCTGTTAAGTTCTTGCAGTTGTGCATGCAGGGCACCCAAATAAACAGCCTTGATAGACCCCTCTGCCAAAATATGCAACTTGTATTCTCGCAATATGCCGAGTTACAAAAAGGTATTCTTTTCAATGCCAGCTGCAGTGAGCCAAGGGCCTAAGAGCACCTGATGCAGGTACGTAGTAAAAAATAAGGGTCCAACCTTCCTCTCCTCTCTGAATAGAGTTTGGGAAATTGCATTGACTGGTGATCTTATCAGGCAGTATATTGCTAAATTCGTTTTCAGTTTTCGATGCTGGTATTGATTTCTTCTTGAAGAACCCATATTGTGCAGCAGCACTGTATTCATCTGTCCTGAATTCCAGATATTTATATGACCCTGAAAAGAACAAGCAGAAAGTCCGAGAAATCCAAAATAGTCCAGTCACCAACGGTTCCACACATTTATTAATGATCTAATCGTGGGGAAAGTACCCAGCAGAACTGTTTAAAACCAGGAAAACATAAAAAGACAAAATTATTTGGAGACGATCCAGAAAAAATGGAAAAAAAATTCCGGAAATAGGTACCTATTCTTTATCATGAACATTCATACAACAACAAATGGATTGGTTCTGCGTGAGTAGGTACTAGACCTACTTATAGATGCAGCTTTACAGCAGAACTCATGACCAGAAAAGAAAAACAAATCAAGTTAAAAGACAAATCATAGGTGAATAAAAGTAGGAAAATACAAATCAAGGAAATAAAGCTCATGTCATAAAATGAAAAAAATTGTCAGACATGAAAACATAACAAGGAACAAATTGCGGGATGGTGCAACAGGAGGGACACAACTACTGAGAATTATGCGGGTGGGTATAGCATCAGATTCATTACGGACACTCGTTATGAATGGTGAGCTGCGTGGAACGCTACATACTCAGTCTTCCTAAAACGTACTTTTTTCGAAAAAAATGGAAAAACACAAGAAAAAAGAGAAAACGCTGACAGATATTTTGCAAAAACAATGTGTGCAAAAAAAAATCAAAATGATCAGGGGAAACAAAAAAAAAAAAAAACTACCGAAATTACACAAATCCAAGTCATCCTTTACAGAATCCTGAATATTTGCCACCAACCTTTTTAAATTCAAAATAGTTCTAAAACTGTTCTTACATGACATACCTAGGTACCTGATTCTGGTATTGTAATACTTACAAGTACACTGTTCTTCCATTGAGTTTTGCACCTGCTGCCAGCAGGTGGGTATAGGTAGATATAAAAAATGCAGGAAAGTGTAAAATAAATTGCTTTTTCTACATTAACTCCTTTAAAAACCTTACAAGCAGGGAACATGGGGATAATAGTTTGCAACACTGCAGTGCAATCGGACAATTTTGACTTGTAAAGAATCCTGATGCTCATTGCCTTTTTGCTGGGAGCTTGAATTGTATTTGGCCTGAAATCAATTTTAAGTCAGTCCATATACCTAATCAACTTAAAATATAGGAATATTTTTTGCAAAATTGCCAATCTCACCCAATGTGCTTCTTCTTTATATGTTTTACCAAGCAGTTGTTCTAAATCAAGGGCACCGGGTATGGGTGGTTGGGGGATTTTTCTTTTCTTTTTTTTTTTTTCTATTTTGGGCCAAGCCATTTTTATTCAAAATATTTAAAAGAACACAGGCAGGAACAGGAACATTGCCAGTCATAAATAAAAAGTGGCAGCAAGGATAAAGAGTTGGAAAAAGTAATGAGGCAACTTATTTGGGGAATGCATTGTTGGGGGATGCATCCCCCAACAATGGATAGGGTTGTTTTCTGGGGGGATTGTTGCCCTTGCCTCACCCCCCTTTCCTCCAAGATAGCCGTTTGAAAACCCAATCATCCCCATTATGCCTGCAATTGGCCATCTTTCCCCAATTGGTATACCCCATGATGCCCACAATTGGCCAATTTTTGCTGATCGATATTTCGCCAATTTTAGAGTGGTAGGTACAGCGTCGAGAAAATTAATTGGACCACTAATGGTGATGTTTCTTTCGGGTTTTTGGGGAAATTTTGAAGCCATCGAAATTGGCATTCCATCACTAATTTGATGCATATATCTGTGCAACAGAATCCGATTTCTTGAACCTGATATCACCAGTTTTCTCTGAAAGATCGAAAAAACAGGAGCAACTGATGGCACGAGTAATTTTCTTGCCACTGTACCTACCTACCTATGTTCGTTCAGTTGGTAGCAGGGTTGCAAAAAAACGAAACATTTGAAAAAAAACAAAACATGTGTTTTAAAACAAAATTGGATGTTTTAAAACACTTTTTCTGTTTTAAAACAGCCAGAAAAAAAAAACTTGTTTTGAAACATGATTTTTGTTTTAAAACAAGGTGATTTTAAACAAATATTTTTCCTTTTTCTTGTAAATCTTTGAGACAAGCCCGAGTGAATGCAGCAACACACCCTGGGCAGTAGGCAGGCAAAACAAATCGAATTTGCCCATTGGCCACTGCCAGATTCCATATTATTCTGTGCACACAATGCACGTCTAGCTCCTCAACTTCACTTGCGGTTCGATATGGCGGGTACGTGAATAAACTCATTTGATGTGCTGGAATTTGCATCACTGGCTAACATTCGGGAGTCGGGGTGCGTAAATGTTCCTGTAGATATTCCAAAATTCTTGGAATTTTCGCTGGATTCTATTCATTTCTATTTGTTTGCCATTGTTCAAAAAGTCAACGAAATAGCAAGAATTATGATGAAATACAATCCAATTTTCATCAACCAAGGCAAATTTTATCATTAATCATTAGGTACAATTTTGTGATGGTGATGACAAAATAAGAAATACCTAAAAAAACAACTCACCATTGGCCATACCCCAAGAGAAAATTGTTCAGGTGTTGATAAAAGCTTTAATATTTCCTCATTCCTCGTACACATCCTCTATCGTTTTGTTTTCCTGTTTGTTTTTGAGTGTCAAAAGTTCAAAACTAAAGGGAATTGTTATTTACAAATTCCCAGGAAATTTAGGCAGGTACCTACAACGAAAATTACGGGAAATTTTGAGAATTATTTCAATGAAAATTGCCCGTCGACAAGTGGCAAGTCAAGTGCAATGCTCCCTGTTCCAAGTTATGTTCCCAAAATCATGAAAAATATTTGACAATTCTTGTTTTTAATATAACACCATTCAAATAGGCACTCAGCATTTGCTGGACTCAGTGGACACATAGGTATTTGTTTTCCAATCTGGTTCTTTTTTTTTTTTTTATGCGAGTGCCTTGGTATGCTGTTCCGTTTTAACTCTCTACTGGGTATCTCCCTTCTTAGTCATTAACAGTACCCACCTACCGAATGCCTTGGCCTATTTTAAGTACCTATTTTATTTGCATAGGTCCCTGTTTTTATTTTCCTTCCATCTAAGATCATAAAATGCATGTGTTGTGTTTGATGCTTTGGTCATATCATTTGTGGTGGGAATAATTTCTCAAGAGGTTACTAGACAGAAACAAACGCTTGCCAATGAGTCCTATCAAAATCCTGTTTTTCTTCTAATTTCTGATCACCTGCCTGCTCCTTATTCATTGTGTTTCATGTTTCAAGGTATTTATTTGGTTTCTGGCAACTGGAAAATCATGACAAATGGCAAACCATTCGCGGTTTAAAATAAATAAAGTTCATGATCATGATCAAAAAAAAAAAAAAAAAAAAAATAGGAAAGAATAGAATGATGTGCATGTACCCAAAGTTGATCCAAAAGCAACATTGCCATAAACTAAGTTCTTGGGAACAACATAATGACACTGGGTGACAACATGGAATTTTGCTATGATCTGTGACATTCCATTTCAGAATCTATCGATTTTGGGTACAGATGGATATGCAGATGGTGCATCATAGAAATTGGTCGAACATAAATGCAGTAGAGATCATTTAAACAGTCGGCCATGTTGTAGGTATTGTCACATGTTTTGAATAGGCCTATCCATTGTTTTTTCTTGCAAGTCATTTTTCAATGAAATGAGCACACCATCAAGTGGTTGGTTAAGTTTCGAGGGTGTGTGAGATTTTGACGTTTGTGATAGTGTGACGTGGACATGATTATGGAGTGAGGAAAGGCAAAAACCTGTGGAAAATGAGAGATCGGAGTGATTTTGATGTTCCACATATTCAGTGGAACTCCTGGAGCAAAATTCCGTTTTGTTCGTTATTTTTCAAATTATTGTGCTTTAGACTTTCGTACCTGCCATTTATTTACCAAGGTAAAAAACGATTTGTTCGGTGAAATTTGTTCAGTAAAATTATTTTTTTCATCATATTGTTCATCTTCTGATTCATTTCTGAGTAGGTAGCTACTGCCATTTTTGACCTGCAAATAGACTAGGTAGATGTGACATGTTTAACATGTCGGTACATGCTTCTTTCTTAAATTTTAGAAACAAAAAAAAAACATGTTATTTTTTACAAAATAAAATTTTTTTGAAAATGTTACTGGTGTCAAAATTAACCCATTTCCAAAGGAAAAATTTGTTTTAAAACTAGGAAACAGGAGACAGGCTTCCTGTTGTAGACGAGCGATCAGCTTTTTTCTTTCTTGTCCCAGTTGCTCGTGTCGTGTCCCAGTCGCTTTTGCTCCTGCACAATCGACGGCTGCACAAGCGCCACAAGCGGTCTGTGGGCGGCAATTGTTGTGCTGAGTTTGGTTGTGCTGAGTTTGGTGACTGAGAGGCCAAGAAGCAGCTGACTGAGAGGCCAAGAAGCAGCGCCTCCCAGAAATCCGAGGGAGGCACTGCCTTTTCACCGCTCAAAAACAAAACAATGCTGCCATGTAATGTTGTCTCTGGTCATGAAATTATTGAGTGGTGTTCAAGTTCAATGATTTTGGGATTCTTGGCAGGGAACCGGAATTTTATTTCTCCGAAACGAGCACTTATGTTCCTCAAATGGTTTCAGAGTTTCACCCGACAAAAGGTTGGGATCAATATACGAGTGTACAATACATATGTGTGGAAACGCTCATTTTTCGGCTTTGCACCATGCGAAACTGCATCAAAAACCGTTGCTTGGCTCAGGAGAAATTTAACTTTCTGTGGGCATCGCACCGCGGTCCGACATTCACTCGCATGTCTTTCGCAGTGCACACCCCCTTTAAACGCCGCAATCCAGCAGCACACATTTTGGACGCACGAAAATCCCGAAGTGCTGATGGAATGTGCTGATGTGAGTGCTGATGCGTTATGGCTGATGTTTCGCTGGTTATTTTGTTTGGCGAATAAAATAATGCAACCAGTTCCTTCTGAGCCTCTTTTCTGGTGAGCCACTTCTCTTTTGAGCTTTGTGGCGAAAATTGTGCATGGTGTGCTGGTGGAGGAGTTCGGTGTCTTCGCAGGATGTGGGCCTCGTTTGCGTCCCATCCTGGGGTCCTTCTAAAAAGCGGAAATCGCGGAATTTGCGGTCTGTGGCTGCAGTGCGAAAATAGACCGCAAAACCTCCAAACCAAGCTGCCCTAATGTAATCTAATCCTACCTAACCTAACCTAACCCATTCAAACCTAACTCAACCCAACCTAACCTAACCTAACCTGCGATTCCGCGTAATTCGCTTGTTTTGCGAACCGCCATATCTCCCATTGGTCCGCGTCCGCATTTTAGTTCGTCCCCCATCCTGTCCTTTCCAAATCGAACTTGATCCATTTATTCAATATTCGAGCATCGGCTGCTCAGTCGTGTCAAAATGCGTCACGACACAAGAATATGTTACGAAAGCGAAAGAAGAAAAAAATAACAGAAAAAAAATCCCCGTTTCGCATTTCTGCAAAATCCATTTGCGCTGTTGTTGGACAAAACTCGAATTTTCCCCAAACGTCGATTTCCCCAGACCTTCCCAAAAGGTGCAAAATTTCCCCGAAAGAAAAAATTTTCCCCATTCCGCCACACTGCACAGCATCCACTCGCGACAGCAGGTATCTGCATGCACACACAGCTGGTGTCTGGTGTGCGGGTTTCTTTCTTTTTTTGTGGTGTTGTTGACTGATTGATCATTGATTCCTGCATTCATTGACTGAAACGAAACGAAACCTGTTGTCCTGTTTGTTTCTTCTCAGCTTGGCTTCTCTGCTCTGTTGCCGTCCCGTGCTCGCCTCTTGGCCTTGTCTCCTTCATTGTCTGCGTTGGGATGCAAATTGTGCATGGGGGTGCGGTGAGTAGGCGGTGAGTGAGGTTCGGAGTTTTCGTGGCCTGCAGTGTCTGTTCATTGTTGCGCTTGCTGGTTTTGTTGAGGTGCGGCAGGGGAAAGAGCAATTTTGTTTTTGTTGTGCCATTTTGTCATTTTTTCACCGATTTTGACCAAAAACTATACAGCAACGCACCACATTGAAATCTTCACCTCCACAAAATTTGGGTACGATCGATTAACAACTTTTTGAGTTATCGTTGCACACAAATTGTGGTTTGCTGTCCGTTGTAGACTCGCTTCGCTCGTCAACAATTTGATAAAAAAACACGTGTTTTTGGTTTAAAACAAAACTGTTTTAAAACAAAAATGTTTTTTTTCAAAGCCTTGTTTTAAAACGTGTTTGAAACAATGTTTTAAAACAAACAACCCTGGTTGGTAGTTGGAATTTCAAATGAAGGAACATGCCACCTAACTTTATGCAATTTGTTTGTTCATTAAAATCCAGCCAGGTATCAGTCCGTCATCCAGGAAGTGCAAAACTTGTAACGGGAAGTTTGTTAGGATGTGCTAATTTGTTTCTTCTTTCTATTCCTCTAGGAGGGAGGGAGGGTTTTATGTCTTAGAGGGAATCTCTCCATGAGAAGAGGAATTCATTTCCTCAAGGAGAGGAGGAATTCGTTTCCTCAAGGAGAAGAGGGATTCATTTCCTCAAGGAAAACGATCACAGAACTGAGGAGTGATTGGGTACTTCCAAAGGACTGGAAGCGCTTTCTGTAACTTCAAGATTCCATAATCCTGTTCCTTACTCCATGGACTTTGACATGGAGAAATCAATGTTTGCCCACAACCATTGGTGTGTATTAGCCCTTGATAATACTGGTGCATAGTCAATTTGTACGGGAGATGATTCTTCAGTTGAAGGCAGATTTTGTCTTTGAACTCACCAAGAGACAAG
>JASGXE010019728.1:0-16974 GCA_030068105.1 Sinentomon sp. SZTP_YWyxl
CGGAGCAGGTCAGACAGAGTCCCCTGTGACCTGCAGAGGACCCGCTGCGCAAAGATTGCCTGAGGAATACTGTATCGCTTGAGTTCGGCGGAGACCCGCTGGGCGAGTTCCTTGGTGTTGATCTCCTCGAGTTCGCCACCGTTGGTGTGACCTCCCGAGGGTGAGGTCAAGGGTGAGGGAGCAGCTTCAGATTTGGCTAGGGAAGTGATTGTCATGCCGTGAGTACTCAGATGGTGATGGGACGCCTGTTGGGCATGGTGGGAACTGGTGTGGGAATGTATATGTTGGGTTATTGCGTGGTGAGCGGCGTGGATTGGCGCCGATGGGGATATGGGGGTGATTATTGCAGATGCTGAGGAACAAATTGGGGGTGAGGATGAAATGAGGGCCTCGCGATGCAGAGGGGTGACCATGGCTGGTGGTGAACCATGCGGTGAGCCCCATGGGGGCTCAAACTTAGTCCATTTATCGGTGGCAGGGTGTTGGAGAGCGACGACCCCCCATTATTGCAATACCCCCCTGATATCATGGTATGCGGGGGTGAGTGGATTGAGTTCGCTGGCGAACTTAGGGTTGGGCTGTGATGGTGCCCCATTGGTACCCTGCTCAGTTCTGCCCTCTGGAGATACGAGGTACTTTCATAGGTGTCTGGGGAGAGCGGCTTTGGGGGTGATACAAGCCCGTTGTGTCCGTACGACCCGTGCTGCGGAGACAACGCCACGTGGTGAAGTCCAAGCCCGTTGTTTGGTGGGGAGTAGTGGGGTGGGGACATCCCCAACTGGAGTTTATCGTAGTTATACGGTGAGTTTATGCCAACATTTACACCAATGTTGCTGAGTCCAGTGTTCTGCATAACGGTAAAGGAGCCGGAAACGCTTCCGGTACCACCGTAAGCAAACTTATCGGACATGGTGGATATTGGGGGCAAGGGTTGAAGAGGCGTAAGCGTAGCGTAAGAGGAAGGCGACGTGTTGAAACAGCAGGGAGACATACGTCCGTTGATGGCCGAGGAGCTAAGGCTCTGGTAGTGGCCGGCGTGTTCTTGTGCAAAGGCAACAGTCCTAAAGTCGGTAGCTCCGATCATCCCTGTGAGGGTGACACTAATCCCCGACTCTGCAGACGAGAGTTTTTCCTGGTTTAGAAGCTCACTGTCCGAAACAATCTCCTTGGCTCCTTCGAGCTGGGAGTCCTCAGAATCCTCTCCGTCAGGCTTTATAACGGCACTACCAGTTGGCAAGGCTTGTTCCCCGCAGACACTTGCGGTTTCCTCAGGCGAAAAAGCGCTATCCTGTTCGGAGACCACGTGGCACTCTTCCCCGAGTTCAAGTCCCTCAGTTCCTGTGCCGGTGGAGCATGTCGCCCTGGGGACGATCACAAGTACTGTTGTCGTTGAGCCGGGCGGCTTGGACACGGCGGATGCATCGTCAGGAGCTGTTTTGATGAACGTTCCGGTTGTTGTCAGGACATGTGTCGCAGGCTGCAATTGAAATGTGCGCCCATTCCTGGTGGAAATCAACACCGGGCTGCGTTCCACAGTTTGAAATTTCGCCTCTTGCGTCGGCGTCTCGTCGGCAGTCACGTGACCCTGCTGGGACTCGCCTACTTCTTCTCCTTCGGCCGCTGCCAGGACGGCGGCAGCAGCGCCTCTCACGACGAATCCGGGAAGCTCCTCCGAGCGCTCGCCCTTTGGCAGAGCTTCGGCTGGCTTGTCCTCCATCTTTGAACCTTTTCCAGCCAACGGCGGAGCGTCTTCGTCGGCTTCGGGCGCACTTTCCATTCCTCCCAATCAATTTCGACCTCGGTCGACCAGACCGTTAGGTCCTCCTATGATCGCACTTCATCTTGGCATCACCCATCGCAGCCAGGTCAAAGGTGATAGGTCCAAATTTCGGTGCAGAACTGCCGCACTCCGCTCAGACTGTGAGCGTTCCGCCGCCATCTCCACAACTTCCGTCGCTTCGAACGCCGATTTCGGGTGGATCCCCGCACACATTTGCCGCACTTCCAACATTTCTGCACTTAACACAGAGCAAACAACGACACTTACTCACAGGATCACTTCTAAGTGGCACTTACATCTTATTTTACTGCTTAATTCCATGCAAAAATTGATTATTTCCAGATGCCAAAAATCAATAATTCGACCGGCCAAAGGAGAAATCCAGCTCTTCTTATGGTGAATAGGCATAGCACGAACGCGAAAACGGACTGCTCTACGCTGGAATCAACTGGTTGGGCTTGCGCAAAAACGCCCTGCCGTTCCTTGTAAGGGACTAAGTTTCCCTGTAATGCTATCCAGTGGTCGCATAGGATGGTGGAGCCCGCGCCGTAGTTGTGTAGTCCACATTAGGCTTTAACAAAAGCACCCTAAAGCCAACGTGGCTTTTGTTTGTATCCAGTGCTGTTTGAGCACGAGCTATTCCTATTCGTATGCCAGCTGCTGTATACTGGGCGGACAGAATCGCCCTTCTGTAGCGATTGCATCGGCTCCCCTGACGCCCCGCTTGCGTTATTTGAAATAGACCAATGGTTGCGGGAAGAGGAACCAAACAGAAATACGGAGTTTTGCATAAAAAAGGAGAAATAAAACGAAACCCAAGCGTCGGCCCGCTTCAGCCTAGTGGTCGAAGGCGCCGGAGTTGCAACCCGCTGCTCTCGGATTTTGCGGTTCGAATCCTCGCCACTCCAAAAAAATTCAACTGCAATATTTTTTGCGCAACTTTTTTGAATCAAAATTCTTCGTTCCACAGGTTTGGTCAGAAAAGATCCGATTTGGACAAGTCAAAAAAAATTTCCGTGTTCAAAAAGCAAGAGCAAATCAAGAAAGCAACCCGCAACTGTAGGACGATTTCAAATATCCCACACCGTTCATTCCATCACCTGAAGTGGTTACAATTAACCACCATGGACGGTTTATCTGGTGGTAATAACCACCATGGTGGTTTTAACCAGTGGTCAAACTCTCTCCTGGTGGGTGCTTTTATTAGGTGGCGATAACCACCAAAGGTGGTTTTATCTGGTGCTTTTTGGCACCCAACCAAAATGATGGTAGTTTTGCCGCACTTTGCCAGAGCCCAACCTAACCTTCTATGGCAATGTGCGGTAAGAGGTAAGGTCAGGTTTCGTTAGGTTAAAATTCGAATAAGGAAGAGCAAACGTCCGCGAAATTGCCGAATCCACATGTGGACAGGTATATGGAAGTGTTACCGGTTTTATCTGTGGTGGTTATAACCACCATGGTGGTTCTCACGACACGTTTCCATGGTCGTTTTTTATCCAAGGCGGTTTTGTCCGTTTTTACCACCAGTGACAAGCATCATAGAAAGATGACTAAGTTCCGAATCTTCACTGCCAATTTGCTTGTTGTCCGTCGGTTCGGTAAAGCCGACAAATCCCTAGACCCACGACACATACACCAACCCACGTTCTTGTGGACTTGTTTCTCGACAGTTGTTCGAACAGGCTGCTCATCCCAGAGACTGAGGTTGGGCGTGGTGCAGTCGGGCAGGAAAAGCGTGCGCAGGATTGTGCCTGCGTGAGGGTCTTTGAGAGGGGGGCAAAAGCCTACGTCCATTTAAACATGTTCTGTGGATACAATGCTTTGCAGGTCTGTGTTCAAATAAACACAATTCTTGTCACTATGTTTTCATTCACTGTTTCACATCGTTGTTTAGTGTGTACAGGGTGATGCAAAATGAACGGCCCCAATATTGCTTTGAAAATTAGAAGCGCTGCAGACCCACATATGACAGAGCACATTGAACAGTGGTGGAAGAATGGCATGATTTTTTTTCCAATCCACTTCCGCGGACCAGGAGGTCGCATCAGCCAATCACGTCGTCTCAAATTGTGACGTCATCAATTTTGGGATTTTTGCATTGCCACCGCTTTTTGCCATTTGGCATGTTTGCCACCGCTTCGCAACTCTTTCTGGGGTTGCAATAGGGTTAGGTTAGGTCAGGTTTGGTTTTGAAAATCAGATGTCGAAATTGGCTGGAAATCCCAACAACCAATCAGAGACGCGCATGCGGAAGTGGATTGGAAAAAAAATGTGCGATCAGGTGTGCGGTTGCCCCATTTGTTTCCGTGTGTGAGATGGAACATGAACATGAGATTTCTGCCTGTGTATAGTGGAGGCGGAATGAATGTCCCAACTCATGCATGTAAAATTGGGGAGTGTTCAGATTTTAGCAAAAACATCATGCTGTAGAAATTAAAAATCTTGTTGAAATCTGGCGGTGCAAATGAGGAGTAATTTCTTTTTTAATTTGGCGCTTTTTTTAAGTGAAAAGAAAGAAAGTTTCGAAGACAACAGTTTAATTGGAAAAGCAAAGAAAAAAAAGATTGTCGGGAACACTGTTTTTACCATTTGACTGTGGCCCCCGTGAACAATGGTTAAAAATGGAAAACTTTTGACTTAAACTGCATTGTTGCCCCATTTCATTGCATGTACAGGGCCGGGAAAATTAATGGACCACACATGCAATTTCGGTCGTCAATGATATTTTTGATTCCGCGACGAAAATTTAGCACCGAAGTTTTTCCTTTATAGTCCAACCAAATGAAGAAGGAAAAAGTCGAAAGTGTTTTTTCTAAAATATATGCAATAAAATAGTTGAAACAAACCTTGTGAAACAGTCACATGTTGATGAAGCACGACACTTTTTTCTTTGTGAAAAAAGGACGCAAGTAAAGGAGAGTTTCGGAGGCAACACCATTTCTGCCATTTAATTTAGGTACGATACTCCATTAATTTTCCCGGCCCTGTACCCGACGATTAATTTTTCTTTGCCTGTACATAAATTCCGCTCCAATTCTCGTTCAAGGCGACACAAAATTAACGGGATGAAGCTACATTGAAAATGAGATATGCGGCCGGTTTCCAAAACGACGATTAATCGGCGGGTCGCCGCGATCCGCGGATCGAGGAGCGGTGACCTGGTTGACCACAAACATTTGCGGCCGATTTCCAAAACGAAGATTAATCCGCGGATCGCCGCGATCCGTGGATCGATGACTGTTGAGCTAGTTGACCACAAGCATTGGATTCACATCGATATAGCGAACGACAAGGTCAACCATATCACCACTCGTCGATCCGCGGATAGAAGCGATCCGCCGATTAATCTTCGTTTTGGAAACCTACATCGATACTGCGAATGGCAATGGAAGATTAATCGGCGGATCGCGGCGATCCGCCGATTAATCTTCGTTTTGGAAATGATCATACTTCAATTTTGGAGTGCCTTGTCCATTACCTAACTCCATGATAACTGCTGCTGTTTGAGACAGACTGGGACGGGGGTGATGATCCTCAGCGCGTGTGCGCAAATAAGACCTATGCACCCTCGAACAAGTCCACCAGCAGCAGAAACACAGCAAACATGCACGTTTTACCGGATGATGTTCAGTCACAGAAACAATAACCTAAATTGGATCACGGGAGTCTTTATTGTTTTTGCACTGTACGCTATGTTCTCCTTTCCTCATTGGCAGAAAATGTCAGGAACTTTTTTACAGGAATCTCGCAAGTTGTTTGCCAAATCTCGCGGGCACATTTCCAAGGCAATTCTTGTCCTCCGATGACATCTGGGGGTGCACCTCAAAAAAAAAACATGAGACCCCACACCAGAAAATTCGATGACATTTTTAAGACACCAAAAATTTACTGCAAACCAAATTGCTGAGACTAAAATGACAAAAAACGGTCATTTTCGTTGCTTTTCAATTTGGTTTACATTTGAGTGGAGAGAAGGGTCCAGTGGAAACTCCTTCGGTGTTAATTTCGCCTTGATGTGACAAGGTTTTCTTGACTTCCAATGACAGCCCACGTCATACAATGCGACCTCATTTGAAAATCAAGCTTTTCGCACCGAAGTCGTTTTCCACCGGACCTTCCGCTGTTTTAAGTGTTTCGTTCCGTGTTTGTTACCCATTTTTCGGGGTTTTCCAACAGACTTTTGTCAATTTTGTTACCATTGGCCGGCCCGGTGACCGATTTGTTGAAAGTTAACTGGGGGGGGGGGTAAACCGCAATTTTCAGGCTAAAATACCCATATTTATGCATAAAATACCTCAATTTTTGGGTGAAATATTTTTCAACTCGGGGGGGGGAGGTAATACCCCCCGTACCCCAACAAATCGCGCCCTATTTGGCCCATCATATCATTGTTCCGCAATAGTTACTCCAAAAGACAATTGAAAACGCAATTTTACGTTTTTTCATAACGCAAATAAACTTTCAGAAAATGTTATCGGGACCGAGCACGCTTGAATCGTCTCTGACAGGCGATTTTTGCATATTTTTCGGATTTTCTGAACAGACTGAAAACTTTCAATCATTTGTTTTCTATAGATATCAAAGTTGCGCAACGTGTGGTTAAACGCATTTTCCTCCCAAAATTCGTGAATACCATTTTATTTTGCAATTTCTGTTCAAAAGTCGACACTTTTGTAAAATCGGAAATCGCTGTCATAAATGAAAATTCGTTTAATTCCACAGTGCACGTCTTAAAGGCTCCGGCCGGGTGGATGAGTGTTATTCTACCCGGCCTTTTCCCTACCCTCACCCTGGATCTCATCTGGGGGAGGGTAGGGAGGGGGCCTTTAAGCTTTGCAAAAATTTACAAAGGGGTCTTTAAGATTTGCAAAAATTCAAAGATATTTTGAAGTTCGCAGGTTGATTCTCATTGTTCCGAGTAGAAACAAGTGCCACGTTTCAACAAAGGTAGAAAATGAGAAACTTTTATTTCTTTTTCTGTTACGTTTTTGCCTCGCCTGACGTGTGCGGCTGTCCCATTTGCTCGAGTGCGAGCAGGAAAATAAATTTCTGCCTGTATAATGGAGGCGGAATTAATGTACCCTACATGTGTTTTTCGGAGTTTTTCCCATTTCACTGTTGCTTCCGAAACCTTTTATTCTTTGCAGGAGGCAGAAATTAAAGTGCCAGATTTCAACAGAGCTTTCTGGAGATGTCAGATTTTGACCTTGGTTATAAAACGGGATTTTTTTGTTTCTGCAGCATGGAGTTTTTGCTATAATTCTCAATAATCGCACTTTTTACATGCATGGGTGCATTACATCCGCCGCCACTACTGAGAACGGCCAGCTCTTCAATTTTGGAGTACCTTGTCCATTACCTAACCCCATAATAACTCACATGGGATTGTGCAAGGGACGAAAAGGAAAGCGTTCCTCGTTCTGGGCGCTGCTGTTTGAGCCAAGTGACTGCCTCTGTTGAACAAGCCAGGTGATCACAGACGGAATGGGGTGAATGATCCTTAACGTGTGTGCGCAAATGAGACTCACCCACGAACTAGTGCACAGCAAAAAATATGCAGCTGTATTCCCCATTGTAATAACTCACCCTCAGTTTCAACTCAACAGAGCCAATGCAACAGACCCCTTTCAATGCAACAATGGAAAAGGAATAAGCGTTGTGCATGGAAATGAAATTTTCACAACACAAATCTATCCATTAAATTGGCCATGGAGTTGAACCTGAGGATGAGTTGCAATGGGGAATACGGCCAAAATTTTTTAGCAAAACTCCATCCTGCAGAAATTAAAGCTCCTCTTTCTTTCCGAGGTCAAAATCTGAGGGCTTCAGAAAGCTCTGTTGAAGTCCGACGCTTTCCGTATTTCTACCGCCTGCACATGAGTAAAAAGAAAGAAAAACAAGTTTCGGAGGCAACAGTGAAATGGGAAAAACACATGCATGGGTACATTAATTCGCCGCTACTTCACGAAACAATATGACTCCAACGGCGGGGACACGATGTTGAGGTATAACGCTATATCTGGATCGTGCCTTCCCACTCGCGAGTGGGAAGGCACGACCCAGATATCGCGTTTTGTCCGATATAGCGTTATACCTCAACATCGTGTCCCCGCCGCAAGATTCGTACCCACATTGGATCAGGATAGTCATTATCGTTTCTGTGCAGTTTGCCAAACCTTGCGGGCAGTGGGCACATTTCAGAGACAATTCCAAAGACGAAAATACAGAACACTTTTTATCCTCAGATTTCTTCTTTGGGCACACCCAGAGAAAAAAAAAGACATGGGACCCTACACTGTAAATTTCGACAACATTTTGAAGACACCAGAATTTTACTGCAAATCAAATTGTAAAGCAACGAAAATGGCAAAAAAGCACGAAGTGACAGATTACAGAGCACATCGGACTGTCACTTTGTTTTTTTTTCTATCTTCAAAATGTTGTCGAATTTTACTGTGTAGGGTCCATGTTTTTTTTTTCAGGGAGTCCCCCAGTCAGTGTCAAAAAGTACTTCTACATCTTCATCTTAGAATTGCCCCATCAGGAAGCTGCCAACAAGGTTCAGCAAACTACTTTCGGGACACGCTGTGGTTTTTCTGTCGTATTACGCATTGCAATTCACCCTCAGGTTCAATTTAATCAATGGAGCCAAATCAACAGATGGATGCATCTTTCAATGCAACAATGGAAAAGGAATGGGTTTCACTTCCATAGGGCTACCTTCCACCGAAGCTGCCGGAACTCTAGTTGTCATCAGCCGATAGTTGTGGATCAGCTGGTGTCCAATTGGTCGGTGGTCCAGGTGAAGTTTTTGAAATCGACAAGGAGGCAAAAATTGGCAGAAGAAAATATGATCGTGGCCGACTTGTGAAGGAAACCTGGATTTTCGGGATATTTCAAAAGCTGTTCGTTTGGACAACCAACAACGCAGCAGACATGCCCCGTGACCTATCATCCGAGCCAATATTAAGCCAGGCACAGCAGTGTCTGATTGCTGGGCCTCTTATACTGGCCTCGATAGTACTGGTTACAACCATTTAATTACCACAACGAAACCACAGCAAAAATTTCATCGACCCAACACCTTGGCACACACTCAACACATTGAGAGGACCTATATTATTATAGTTGTTATTCAAAGCAATACTGCCACAAGGTTTGTGGTGGGGAATGTTTAAATAATTATGAAATAATTATTTAAATGAAATAATTGGGGAAGTAGGCAATTCCAATCTGTATTGGGGAAGTAGGCAATTCCAATCTGTAACAGTTTTGGGGAAAAAATGAATTAAAAAAATATGCTTGCATCTAGAAGCAAAGGATTCTCGGCCAAGATAATTCAACATGTTGATGACACTGGCTGTTTCTCCCAAATGATCCAGTTACTACACGTTCAGCCCTTTTCTGAACCTGGCGTTTGTTTTCCAAAAATGTGGTCAAATTCAAGTGTTCAAGTCCGTTTGGAAATCAAGGGTTTTCAGGTCTCAAGGTTCGCCTGGGAACCCTCTCAATGTTCTCGTGTGCCTCGCAACTCCAAGGTAATGAGTGGATCAACCCACTGAATCAATCAATCAATACATGTGGTATTTTTGAAAACATAACACCATTTTAATATGAATAGATTTTAACATTAATCGATAGATTTTCCTACACTTAACATTGATGTTTGGCAGAAGAAAAATGACGGACGTGATGAACAAAAATTAAATGTAGACAGAAACTGAATGACGAACTTGACGTTATTCAGATCTCCGAATCAATTTGAAGCATGACGTTTTGGGGGTATCGTTGACAAACGAGTCCTTCGCAAATGAGAGGTGCGTGCAATATTGGGTAAACGTCATGCCTCAAATTGATTCGGATATCTGAATAGTGTCAAGTTTATCATTGAAATTCTGTGAACTTGAAATCTCCAAGTTTCCATGCCTTGCTATTAAATGTATGCATAAAAAATTAAATGCAGAATTTTTGATAAATCGCAGAATGGTTCCAGTCTCCTCCGTTTCAAAATCATTTGCAATTTTTTAATTGTTGATAAAATCAGCACTGATATGCCCAGGAAAACTGTCGCTGCGGTCTTGTGGTTGAGTCCGAAGATCGGGAGTTCGAACCATGGCTTCGGCAGATCTTTTACAGATGCTGCTCACTCAGACGACACGGCTAGAACAGGGGTGTTACATAGGGGTAGGTGAGTCCCTCCTCAAGAGAAATGCCTCCCCGTGGCTTTTGCCCCCTGGCATGTGCTTTAGGCTCACCCGAATGGGACATATGGCCTCCAGAACATGATCAAAATTAATTAACCCCCAATTTCAAATTTCTTCAGGTTCTGGGGGCTCAACCCCCAAACCCTTCATCAGGGGCTCCTCCCTGCCACCAGACCCCCTATTGTGTCGTGCCCAGCTCTTTCCCTGAAAAGAGGCCCCCACGATAAACCTAAAATCACGAACAAAAATCGTGGGAAAATACCGTAAAACTTCCAACAACCACCCCCGGCACTTTCTTCATTTTCTTTCCCCCGTCGTTCCGTCATTTTGAGTTCTCTCCGCTATTTTATCTAAAGTCGCACACAGCACTTTTACCCACCTTGGGTGCGATGGTTCTTCCAAGTAAAGAGTTTCCAACGAAAACAGTTCAAAAATTAATCCACGAAAAAAGGTCAATTTTGTCAGCTCAACAGAATAAGCAGTTATTTTGGAATTTTCTGTGCCCCACTTCCGACACTTCGGGAGCAAAAAAGGCTGAAGTTTACGATCAGAAGCTATATCTGTGGATATGTGACCTTTGAGGAAGTTGTCCAGGCCCGGTTGACAACAATCAATAGGCGGTGAGGATTGTGGGGTTAGGTCAGGTTTGATTAGCTTTGATAAGAAAAAAGAAAAGGCAAAACGTAAATCACGTCTCGGAAGTTGATTTCACCACCGAATGTTACTGCTGATTGTAAATTTTCGCCGCAAAAACTCTGATCATTCCGACAATTGCTCTTCCAAGTCCTGTTCCATTTGCTTCTTTACCTCAGTTCACACAAGACAGAACTGGTAGGTATTAAATGTTTGGCCTCTCCTCTCCACCTCCCGCCTGTCGATTTGCGCCGGAAAATGTCCAAGCAAATTAAATTGTATTGTGTTGACATTTGTACAATAATGTTCCTTCCTGTTACGGAACCAAGATTCAACAAAAAACTTCTTGTCGAATTCTCAGATTTTTACCCTGTTTTCCCAATCAGGTCACATGACGAGGAAGAAGGTGAGTTCAAGTTGAGGCATGTTTCGCATTTCAAACCCATTGAAACAACACCGCACCTAAACTGCCGGAATTGGCCGCTTTTGTTTCGTCCGATTTTTGCCGATCGGGTTGCCTGGGCCCATCATGGCTCTCAAGCAAGCTCTGCTCAACCTCCAATTCCGGACTGTCCGATGGCGATTTGGCAGGAATTTCGACTGAGGACTCCTTTTCCCGCATATTCAAAGGGTCCAAATCAGCATCCAAGTCGACGGCAATCTTGCACAAAAAGCTTTTATCGCCTGTATGATTACTCATGTGCCGTTTCAGATTCCACGATTTCTTGCAGCGGTAATCGCACAGCGAACAGCTGAACTTCTTCCCGCCGTTGTGGCTCCAGACGTGGTTCTGGAACTTCCGCCCGCCGTTCGTCTTGAAGTCGCACAGTTCGCACGAGTACTTCACCTCCTGCATGTGGTGCTTCCGTACGTGAACTTTCAAGTTCGAAGACTGGATGCTCTTGAACTCGCAGAACTTACACGCGAACTTCTTTTCGCCCGTGTGCGTCCGAATGTGGTTTGCCAGCAATCCGGAATCCGTGCATCTGTACACACAGAAGTGGCAGGCATACTCCTTTTGACCGGTGTGCGCTCGAATATGCCGCTTGAGGCTCGACGACTGAGCACACTTGTATTCGCAATAAACGCAGGAGTATTTCTTCTCCCCAGAATGAGTTTTTAAGTGGTCCTTTAGGTTGCTGGGACGATTACACTTATAGTCACACAAATTACACGCGTAATGCTTCTCGCCGGAGTGGATCTGAAGATGGCGCTTGAAGTGGCATCGGAATTTGCAGATGTATCCGCAGAAGTTGCACACCAATTCCCTCTCACCAGCCGGGGTCTTTGTGTCCTTTTTCCGTCGAGTGTGCCTTGCCGCCGGTGGAACGGATGGCGTCACTTCACTGCCTTTGCTGCCGACGTCTCCCTCGATGTCAACGAGACCGACGGTGGCGGCATCATTCCCACTGGGACTGGCATCACGAGACACATTGCCCCTGCGTCTTTTCTTCACAATCTTTTCACTACCTTTGTGTGTCCGCTTTGATTTTGGCGCAATGTTCGTCAATCGCAATCGATTCCTTGGTATCCTCAGGACACTGCGGGATTCGCCCTTTCTTCTGGTGAAACTTGGTGCGTCATCAACGGGCGAATCAGCTCCATGCTCGATCAACTTGGTAGCATTTGATTTGCTTCCCAACTCTGAGAACACGTGATGTGATCCCATGTCACATTCATCTGAAAAAAATTCAGTGGATACATTCTTCTAAGTACAATTTGTGGTAAGGAAGGATCTTCAATTACATTCAAGCCGGGCAGGGTTAACTTGCAGTGTGACCATTTTACCACTTTTCTCCCACGCTCCCGCAAAGAGAAAAGTGCTCCCACAGAGAGAAAAGTGCCCCAACAGAGAGAATAGTGCTCCTACAAAGAGAAAACCAAAGGAGTTGGTTCATCATCATGCCAAGCTCATGGAGACGGAGAAAAGTGCTCCCACAGAAAGGAAAGTGCCCAACAAAGAGAATAGTGCTCCTACAGAGAGAAAAGTGCTCTTACAGAGAGAAAAGTGCTCCCACAGAGAGAAAAGTGCTCCCGCAGAGATAAAAGTGCTCCCACAGAGAGAAAAGTGCCCAACAGAGAGAAAAGTGCCCAACAGAGAGAAAAGTGCCCAACAGAGAGAAAAGTGCTCCCACAGAGAGAAAAGTGCTCCTACAAAAGAGAAACCAAGGAGTTGGTTCATCATCATGCCAAGCTCATGGAGACGGAGAAAAGTGCTCCCACAGAAAGGAAAGTGCCCAACAAAGAGAATAGTGCTCCTACAGAGAGAAAAGTGCTCTTACAGAGAGAAAAGTGCTCCCACAGAGAGAAAAGTGCTCCCGCAGAGATAAAAGTGCTCCCACAGAGAGAAAAGTGCCCAACAGAGAGAAAAGTGCTCCCACAGAGAGAAAAGTGCTCCCGCAGAGACAAAAGTGCTCCCACAGATAGAAAAGTGCTCCCACAGAGAGAAAAGAGATCCCAACAGAGAATAGTGCTCCTACAGAGAGAAAAGTGCTCCTACAGAGAGAAAAGTGCTCCCACAAATGGAAAGGTGCTCCCACAGAGGGAAAAGTGCTCCAACAGAATGAAAGTGAGAGCACTTTTTCACAGTTCCCCGGCTTTGGGAAGCAAAGGTTTCTCGGCATTTGGGAGCTGTGTTCCCTCACTAGGGCATACAGGAACTCATGCTCTCAGAGCTCCCACACACTTTTAGCACCATTGTTTGTGAGCAATTTCAAAGTTTCTTGCGAGTGGTGATCCAAGACAAAAACAAAATCAAAAATCTAACCTAAGTCAAGAAGTCCATAGTCTGTGATATCGCCATTGTGATCTTTTTCAAATCCAACCGCTTCCACTCCGTCACCGCAATCCTGAAGGCACTGCAACGGTGGCATGGCAAAGCCTCCTTGACTTTCAGGCCAATACGCTTGGCCAGCGGAAAAACGTTCAACGCCTCCACAACTGCTGCTCAGCGTGTCGTCCGTTGTGTTGCTGTCGACCTTGGTCTTCAAGCAACTGTTTACTCCGACCATCGAAGACAACTCGATAATTTTGGAGTATTCCTCGCGGGAGCAGGTCAAACTTCCAACGTAAATGAGTTCCACGAACATCTCCAAAGTGGGGCGTTCTACGTCGGGAATGATTAGGCAGACGTTCTCGTGGCAATCGTCATCACAGTTGAAGTTGCTGAGGACTGATTTCATGAAGCCACTGAAACGGACCAAGAAAATAAATATTGTGACACTTGCATCAAACACACAGAATGTTCCCTTGTTACACTAAACACCACTGTTTACTCCTGAATCCCCTCCCACTGGCATCCTGAGAGACTACACAGATGGACAAAAACTTCCTGGTGGTGAGTGGGGGTTGGCATCAGGGGCGCCGATCATGGGGGGGTTGGGGGGATGCATCCCCCCCAATAATGGAAAGGGTTATTTTCTGGGGGGATTGTTGCCCTTGCCTCATCCCCTGTTAAAACACCCTTTGTTGAATACCAAATTATCCCCATATGCCCTCAATTGGCCGACTTTTGCCAATCGGTATATTTCTCTAATTTTTGTGTGATGTTCGCACCAGTTGGAAGTTGCAATGAAGAAACGCGCAATTGAATGTGCCAGTTTTTTAAAATTTTCCCCCTTCGGGGAGGGGGGCACCCCCTCCCCGAACCCCACCCCCGGCGTTGCGCGAAACGCTTCCACAGGAACGACATTACCTTTCCCCAGTGTTGCCCCAATGTCCCGAAAATTGATGCCCTTTTTAGTCTCATCCGCCCCAATCCTAGAGAGCTGTCGGCGCCACTGGTTGGCATTTTCAGGTGTGGCGAACCGGTATGGAAAGTGGGAAGGGGTGTGTTTGAAGTTGGGTTAAAATGCTTTTGAGTGTGTGTTCATGGACATGGATGTATCGACGGAACTTATGATAGGCCCATAAACACGTACATTATTGGTGCAATGGATACTTTTGATATCAGCCCTGCATTAGAGCATTTCAACCTGGCCACTCATTATGAAGGAGTCCAAAGCTGACCACATCTCTTTCCCCTTGAATGCAGAGAATGCTTTGAACAGCACTGTTCAACCCGCGAAGTTAAGCTGCATTCATTGGCCACACAGAAGGCATATCATTTTTATACGATTAAAAAAAGACCAAATAAAAAAATGACCAAATAAAACGAGCAAAAAGACAAGGTTCATAGCTTGGCCACTTCCGATCATTCGCTGATATGAGATTTTGTCCCTGATGGAAACCACGCTTTTTGTGAAAAAAATTCGGACTTCTGATAAAAATTTAATTTCCCTGGCTTCTGGCAAAATTTAAAAAAAATCCCCCACATTATAAGTTCGATCGAAATTCTCTGACTTTTACAATTCGATCAATATTCCAACGTTTTCAGTTCGATCAGAATTCCCTAACTTTTGAGTTCGAACGAAATTTCCCAACTTTTCCAGTTCGATATGAATTTCCTGACTTTTCCAGTTCGTTGGAAATTCCCCGACTTTTACAATTTTATAGAAATTCCCTGACTTATCCTGTTCGAACAAATTCCACGAGCTTTCCAGGTGTTCCAGGTCGCTGAACACCTGGGACATTTAAAAAAATGAGGTGGAACACATAAAAATGTGGTCTAACCTCACATTGGCAAGCATAATCTGATGAATTTTCAGTGTTGTATGATCTTCGCATCTGATATCTAGATCGCAGAAATTCTCCGACTGAAGCAGGAAATGCATGCTCTGGAGGAAGTGGGAACAGTCGCCGAAGAAATGGGTCGGAAAATTGGACATCTCCGACTGAGAGGGCCAAATAATTTCAACAGGCTAAGAAGATGGATTTTGTCCGGCCAGTTGTTTCCGGTTGGGAAAAACAGATTATCTGGTTGCCAATTTCATTGTGTAACTTCCAGAGTAAGAATTGTAAAAGTGCTACAAATAAAAATAGGACAGTGGAAGAAACGGTTAACCAAGCATTTTGGCTGCGTGGAGGTGTACAACTCAGCTGGAGGCAAGCAGCAGCTGGAAGTGACAGTGGCGGTGGAATTAATGTAACCATACATGTGTTTTTCCTATTCAACTGTTGCCTCAGAAACGTTTTCTTTCTTTTTTATTGTTGTTCACGCGGTGGAAATTAAAGTGTAAGATTTCAACAAAGCTTTCTGGAGGTGTCAGATTTTGACCTCGGTAACAAAAGAGGATGTTTTAATTTCCGCAGCATGGAGATTTTGCCAAAATCTGAATGGTCAGATTTTACATGCGAGTACATTAATTCTTCCACCACTTACAAGGCTATAACATGTTTGAAGTGCACAGCCGGATCCAGATGCATGTGACTCCCATTTTGATAAAAAAAACCTCTTGTCGTCATATCATATTGATCGGAGTAAAATCTCTCCCTTGGCATCCAGAAAGTGATTTTCCGGAACCTAATTTTCTCAGATTGTTCAGGCTTTTTGGGCCTCCGCCCCACAAAACCCCCCACTATGAGCTCTTCTGCATCTTGCAACCCCGCATGGGGGCAGCTTCCCTCAGACCCTCCACACTGGTGGCCACGCCAAACTTCCGACAAAGTTTTAACCTTCAAAAATTTACTCCTCCCATATCCAAACTTGTGTCTTTTTTGTCCCCCCCCAGGATTTTGACCCTGTGTACACCCCCCAGGATTTTGACCCTGTGCACATCCCCCCCCCAGGATTTCGACCCTGTGAACACGTGTCCACGAAAAAAAAAACAAGAAATGAGCACCTGTTTTTTGAACCCATTCCAGAAATATCTTCGTAATTTCCTTGACCAGTCGTGTGGACACCGCAGTCCCAAATCGATCTTGGCCTGGTGTTAAACCTGGCCCTGCAGATTGTAATTATCGTCGAAACGTTCCCAAATGAGATCAAGATCAGTGAATTGATTTGAGACCATCCAACTTGAAAGAGCTAGGATCAAGTTTCACCTTGGTGCTTTGTGGTTTGAAAACTCTTCAGCTGCTTATTATCGCCACTTGATGCTAAATCGGAAAACTCGGAGACGTTTTCCTCTGATCACCAACGTTGCACTTCGTCCTGCTTGTGCATATTCATGGCTCTATTTGATTCTTCTTCTAGGATCTGATGTTGAACTTAATCCTGGTCCAACGTTCGATGTTGACTCACTGGTGTTTGCTTCAGTCTCAGGCCATCCTCCCTTCCCTGCCAAAGTCTCCAGTGTGGTACTGAACTGTGATGGTGTTCCTATCTACGATGTCATATTTTTTGGCTCCGGTGAAAAAGGCCTCAGGCTAAAAGGTTCTGCCTTAGCTGATTTTGCACTCAAGAGGGATGAGTATCTTTCAAAGTATAAACAAAAGTCAATCCGTGATGCCATTTGTCTTGCGATGCTGAGCTTGCCA
>JASGXE010019733.1:0-15639 GCA_030068105.1 Sinentomon sp. SZTP_YWyxl
TTTTGAACTCTTATCGAGCATTTTTTGTGGCTGGTTTGGGGAGGCAAGACATGATCAGCAATAATGTTACCTACTGCTGGAAATTTTAGCAACAATAGAAAAAAAGCAAAGAAACCCTGGAGGCAGCAAATGACAGTTCTGATTATGGAGAAAGGCATATTTCAAAACGCCCGTATCCAACATGTATTTTTAAAGCAAAAAGCCCTGAGATGTTCATGGAGAAGGGCTGAAGTAGACCACAACATCATGTTCACATGGTTCGGGCTGCTTTTTTGACAGTCTGATTAAACAACACTTCTGTGCATGGTCAGGGGAGACAAAAAGTCGTAAAGCTGCATTTGGAAGTATCAGCAATAAGAAAAAAACAATATATTTTACAAAAAAACCTGCAGGCGGAAAGCAAAACTTGACATTTCTGTCATGGAGAAGGGCGTTGTTCGAAACCGCCCATATCCAATATATATTTTTTGAACAGAAAGCCCTAATGACGTTCATGGGAGAAGGGCTGAACAAGCAATTTTGATCACTTTGGATGACTTTGCTCAGCGAAAACGGACTTGACAAGGATTCCAACACTTTTGCTGTGTTTGTGTAAGGTACATGGGTGTTCAATGTGAATGGTTGGCATCTATGGACATTGTTGTGAACACAAAACATAAAAAACCGATTATCTCAAAATCAAAAAATGGACATAAGCCCCTATCCAAAAAGGCCCTTCCATTTGTCAGCATTGTCCTGTCTGAAAATGAAATGAAAGGAAAATGCAATTGAATCAACAATCGAATATTGGAGAGAAAAAAACGCTTTCCGGTGCAGTATCTCGATTTTAATTCATTCACTACATCCAAAGTAGGCATGGATTATGGTTGGAGGTGCCGGTCTCAGGCACTTCTTTTGTCGAAATGGGAATGTACATTTAAATCCCTTTAACTTTCTGCAGTGCGAGTTAATTGTCACACCAGCAAGCCTGTAGCAGCTGCGGTTTGTCGTAAACCAATGTAGTTGTTACTTGAGAACCCACTTCTAAGCATAGCAACCCGATTTTTCAAGTCAGTAGTTACAACTATAGTAAGACCTTACTTGGACGCAACTTGCTTCAGACCATAGCAACCCACCCCAAGTCTGTTTTCCACCCGAGAAAAAACAAGTCTCTTGCAGTGTTTTTTTTTTATTTTGCAGTCAGTTATGAGAGCACGAGCAGAGAACTGCCAACTGCCCAAAGGGATGTGGCAATTTTCTTTAAATGTGCCGATCAGGTTTGCTAAGGTTCACTTTCAGCAACTGATTGCAGAAAAAGTGTTGACAAAAAGAACAAAAGAACAAAATGCAGTCTGCTTTCAAGTCGTGCCTTCAGGTCGTGTCATCAGTCTTCCACGGCCGATCAATAGCGTGTCTGCTTTCCGGACACGAGTTCAGGCCTTCCAGCCGAGAAATGCCGATGATCGTCGTTTGTGGACTGTGAAAGTCCAAGCTCACATCCTCGTCATCAGGAGGCCTGATGACGAGACCTGAAGGCGCGACCTGAAAGCAGACTTCGTTTTGTTCTTTTTGTCAAAATGTTTTGCATTCTGTCGCTGGAAACAACCTTCGCCAACATGAGCGCACATAGGACCGTGTGTTTTTGTCCGAATTTCCAGCTCATGTCATTGAATTTCTCTCCAAAACTAGCAAAATGAAACTTTGTAATGAAACAAGGAATCATCCGACATTTGGTTTACCCGCCGACTCGGATGTCTGTTTTTTTGTGATCATCTTTCTCGAAAGCTTTGTTGGAACCTGAAAAATTCTTCCCCTCTGGGTATCGAACCGCAGACTTCTTTTCAGCAGACGGGAATTCTGCCACTGCACGATAACACCCCGCAAACTGTTTCCATTTGAAACATCGCTGTTATTATTCACTGCGGAAATTTTGCTACCAAAATTTTTGAAGAGAACCGCAGGATCCAGGTAAATGTGCTGTGCAAAAAAGTCTGTGTTCGCAACTGAGATGGTGGTACTGACACCTAACTTGCTCCAAAATTGATCGATTGAAGAGCTTCGCATGGGATAAATGGGCAAATGTTGCTTTATTATCAGTTTGTTTGTTCGCGTTGCATTTTTCCTGAGTGAGTTCCTTTCCCGAGCATGTTACCCGAGTGTCCGAATGGTTTTTTTGAGCGGGATATTTGTTGGTGATGACATTCGAACTTAATTCATGACGAAACCCAACTTTATTATACCCACGTCTAGCAGACCGAATGTCCAATCGGCTATTGAATCGAATGAGTTTTAGTCCGAATATCCTCATGTCCGATGTTTTAAGTCGTATACCCGCACAATGCGGAACCAGGTGATGAATCAATAGAAAATTTTAACAGTGTATGCAAATTACCCTCCTTACGCAAGGCAAAGGATGACTAAACTGGTGAAGGGGGGGTCTGGTGCGAGGTAAGAGCAGGGGGTCTGGGGGCGGCAGCCACCCAATGTGCCCCCCAGTCCCAGCGGGGGTCCAGGGGGCACAGCCCCTGGCAGGGGGTTTGTCTCCCAAAAACTAGAGCATTTTGAAAAATTTGGGCTCTTCAAGATGGCATGGCATCCTGTGCGTCAAGAGTACAATATTTTCTTCTGAAATGTGGATACGGATCTGAAATGTGGATACGGATAGGCACTCTATTCTTCAGAGAGACTGAGGATGAGACAATGAGAGTACCTACCAATCCAAAAAAGGGGGCCAAGGAATATGAAAAGGGGGTCGAGCATGGGGATGGGATCAGGGGTTCAAGAAATCCCTACAAAAGGGGGCAGCGAGCATGGAATGAAAGGAAAGGAGTGGAGCAAGGGTCAAGGGTAAGGGTTTGGTAATGTCCTTTACGAAAGATGGCTGACACTGTCAGCGTGACACGGAAATTAGATGAAAGACCATTGTTTATGGTACAGGAAAAGGGAGTGTCAAGGAAATTGGAATTGGTACAATTTTGAAATGGTCTGCGATTTTTTTTGCGATGGTCTGCAAAAAAGCTCGTTTCATTAAAAAAAAGTTTCATTTTTTCTCGCCAAAGGGGGTCCAGCACAGGGAGGGGATAATCCCCCCCCCTTATGGGAATGTGTGGGAACTGATTTTTTTGTTTTAAAAAATGAGGGAATCCTCATCGGACTTGCGCTGCCCTTCGAGTTTCTCTGTTTTTATTGTTAACCTACCTTTACTCGGAACAAAGTAGCTATCTATCTTTCATTCTATACCTGGATAGAAAAAAATATATTTTTAGGTATATCATTATACAGGGTGAGTCACATCGATGTTCGTTTTTTTTTTTCGATCGCAATTTCCGCGAAAACGGAGATATCTCCATAACCACCCCTTGCACCCCTTCAGGCACCCCCAAATGTGGCTTCACGGAAATGCAAGAAGACTGAGGTCTCAGGCCCCATAATCCAAAGAGCAGCTGCTCGATTTATTACTGGTGATTACTCTTATAATTCTAGCGTCAGTAAAATGCTTGAATTACATGGCCTCCAACCCCTGACTGAGCGCAGAAAAGTCAAACGGCTTCTGTTTTTTAAGTAAGGTAATCTCCAAACACTGCAACATTTCACTACCCACTGGTTTCAAAGTTGCAGATGTGCAAAGGAGAGCTTACCATAAATACTTTGTCACATGTCCTTTTGTTAGGAACTCTGATACATTCGATTAATTCTTTTATCGCACAGTACGTAACTGGAATGAGCTCCCCTTGGACTCTCCCTATTTCCCAAAATGATTTCCATCATTGTCTGCTAGGAAGGCTCTTACCTGCAATGTACACCATGTTTAAATTTTCTATCTTCAATCTTTTCATTCTGCATGTATGTTCTTGGCTGTGTAAAGTGTTTTACTTTCTTCGACTTGTTGCCTGCGTGCAACCAAATTCCTCTGCCATTTTATGCAGTTGTAATGAATAAATAAATAATAAATAAATAAATACATGAAGAATACACGCCCCTCCAATCTCTACCCCTTCCCGCAGAAAACCACTCCTAAAATGGAAGCCAAGGGATGGATTTGAGCCGAATCACTTCTGGTGCCTTCAGATCAAGGAAATGAACAACTTTGTAATTTAAACCATGGACCTCCGAACCACAGTTACGGAGATAATGCACAGCATAGAAAACAGGTAATCGTCTCGTATGCGTACTACCTTCTTTTGATTGTGGTAAAATGCACGATTGCAACTTTCGCTTGTTCCTAGAAACCTGACAAGTGACAAAGCAGGTTGGTACACTTGCTGGTGGTGCTTTGCCCCAGAGCTGACCAGGTAACCTTAGGTACCTATAACTTGAAAAAGAGGGACAGTTTGCCTCGTGAGTGATGAGGCACGCTTTTGGCATGAGGTGACATCTATGACCTCTGAACATTTGAACCATAAATCGTGCATGGCAACTCATACCTGAAAGGGTAAAAAGTCAGATGAGCATTAAGCAGCGCGGTCAGGTCGACTCCAAAGCCCACTGGTTAATTGGGTGGCCTTTTGCATTCACGACTCGGAAGGAAAGGATGTAAGCCAAAGCCACTGTTTACCAGCAGTGAAGAATCAACACTTGTTTTTTGAGATAGAGATGGAAGATGATCCAGCAGATCCAGGTGTGAAAATTAACTTGACTAACTCCACACAAGGCGAGCTGCAGACGGTACCTATATTCGTCAAGAGAGCTGTGAAACGATTGGCCCCATTCCTCATTGCAATTTACCCTCAGGTTCATCTCAAGCCAATTCAACAGACGGGTGCATATTTTGCAAAAAGACAGGAGAGCAGTGCATAGGCATGGAATTTTCCCAACATAAATCTGTCCATTGAATTGATTACTGAGAAAAGCTGGCACCATGAGTTGCGATGCAGAATGCGGCTGGATGCCGGATCACATCACGCATGAAGCGATTTGCAGCAGGTCAGTGCGAAACTCGCAATGACTGTTTTGCAACAGCCAAAAGAAGGTAGTACGCATACGAGACAATTACCTAGAAAACAACCCTAACTACCCTTCCCCAAAAAGGGTGTAGGGGTGTCAATTTGGGAGAACCCACTGGAACCAAAGAAACTGCGATCGAAAAAAACTAACATTCCAGGTGACTCACCCTGTCTTATGGAATAAAATAGGGTAAAAATATTTCATGTGCAATGATTACCTACGACGTACATATAAAAAAAATTAAAAATAAAAATACAACATTTCAGATGGTGCGATAACGATGAGAGAGAGAGAAGTGCCTCATCGCTTTCTCATCGTAATCATTCCTTCTCTCTGTTTCAAGCTCATAAATAAATTGTTTTATGGGGGATTTAATGATTTTATGTTAAAAAAAATAGTTTTATCCGATAGTTAAGTAGGTACCTACTTGTGCACACCACCTTCACACTGAGTGTCTTTGTCATTTCCAAATGAAGAATTCCTTATTGGTTTAGGTGGGTAGGTATCATGTCGGAATCTGAAGATTTCCAAAACTGTATCCGATGCCTTGCTAAATGGCAACAAAAAATTTCACATTCTTATTTCTGCTCCGCATGCTGCCTTACGATTCAAAATAACGTCCATCCAGCATCCATGCTCTCCATTCATGCCATCATTGAAGCCTCACCCATGCCTGCATCCTCTCCTCTTTGCTAAACAATTCATTTCTTTGCTCAGTGCTGCTTCGACTGCATCATGCCCTGTGGCTGTGTGCTGCAGCAGGTATTTGTTCAATGGAATGGAGGCTCTGCTGCATGTTCTTCACATTTATTAGGCATGGCATGTGCAAGACAGGCAAAAATAAACATGAATCAACAAATAGAACTTTTCACCAGCAAGTTCGAACTCTTTTGGTGAAATAGTGGAAGAAGAAAAAAAATTCTCTCATGCAAAACACAAGATGTTGCTGAAGGAAAAATTCTGCAGTTGAACGTAACAAATGACCCATCTTTTGATTTGTTTTTCGTTCATTAATTTTATGGCTCGTCCCAAGCAAAGAAAAAAAATTTCTCTCATGCAAAACACAAGACGTTGCTGAAGGAAAAATTCTGCAGTTGAACGTAACAAATGACCCATCTTTTGATTTGTTTTTCGTTCATTAATTTTATGGCTCGTCCCAAGCAAATAAGAACACTTATTGCAGTGCAAAATAATTCTCTTGACATTGGGTACTTTGTTTTTGTAACAATAATTGCTTCCAAAGTTCGAAAAAATAAAATCACACAATCCACAACCACAAAAGCATAGAAACCTTGATTTCTGTTTGTGGATTCCCCACATTATTTCACCGATTCCACTAAAAATGATTATACATGAAAGAAAGAAAATACAACCACTTGATGAAAAGAAGGCAACAACCGAAACACAGAAAGGAATTTTTCCAACTCGCTTGTCTGCAAAATAACATTTCACACTGAGCACATATTTCACGATTTGAGTAATATTTCACACTGCACATCATTCCTACATAAGCAGGCAACGTGCACTGCATGGTAAAGAAGACCAAACACATAGTTCATTCTAACATAATACCCTGCAAATCGTAGGTAACAGTGGGTACTAAGGATCACAAGATGATTAACTTCTGAACTTTCTTCCCCTGCTGTTATCACACCTCAACAATCTCTACACAGATTCAACCACTCAATAAAAAAGCTCATGAAGCTTCTCTCAAACAACTTGCCAAAACCTTCTTATCAATAGACCAAATTTAATATTGTCTATACCTGTTCTACCTAATTTTGACTGGGTGTTCTTCCTCTTCCTTCACACGCTGTGCCACTGCTGTTACTCCCAAAAGTTCTGTCTGCTGTTCTTTCTCCTCCCACTTTGGGATTACACACACTATGGCAAGTAGCAACCCTAATCAGTCACAAACCAATGTTGTTGTGACTCTCTTATTCCGTGTGATGACCTCTGCTCTCCTTCCTAGGTCAGTATTGGGTACCTACCGTTGATTGGTATTCTAAGAACTCTTCACTTGGTTCTGAATGCATGTTGCACTGCCGTGGAAAGTTTGAATGATCAAATTCTCATAAAGAATCGATTTACAACTTAACTTCTTTTTGGTCTTCTTCCACTCTCCTCCCTCAAATAAGATTTGATGTCTTCTTATCTCTTACCAAGGATCCTGGTTAAGACCTTCCCACCATTTCTCTCTCCCCAACATTCAATAATTTCACTTGAAGCATGTAGCAATTAGCTCATCTTCTGGAGAAAAGCTAGCTGTTGTAGGGTGGATTGCACAGCCTCGAGCCAAGTTAGCTCAGAGCCAAAGTTGGCCCAGTGCTTGTTGGCCCTGGGCTAAGGCATCGGGCCAAAATGGGTTGCACAGCTAAAGTTAGCACTCGGACCAGTAAGCACGGGACAAAAGTTAGCACTGGCGCTAAAGGGATTTAGCCCCAACCCCAAGCTAAATGGGTTTGGCCCGTGCTAAATGGGTTTGGCCCCGTGCTAAATGAATTTAGCTCGGTGCTAAATGAGTTTGGCCCGTGCTTTGGCCCCGGAATTTAGCCCCGTGCTAAAAGGGTTGGCCCTGCGCTAAACCGGTTTGGCTTCGTACCTGCATCTGTCGACAAGTATCCGCATTCATATTCTTGAAAGCAGTGGCGGATCCTGCGGGGGCAGAGGTGGCGACGCCACCTCGAGGGACAAAAATTAAAATTGTGATTTTTTTAGATTGTTTCTTTGGGAAAATCATGATTTTGCACCAGAAGTGACCCCCCAAATATCTGATATCAGAGATTCTCTATCAGCTGGTGCTGGTGGAAATTGTCCCTCATGATACCGCCACCCTTCGCAGGAGACTGGACTTGCCACAGCGCGTGCGACATGTGTATTATTTACCCCAATGCTCACCTCACTCCAAGTAAAAGCTTTGAGGAGAAAACAACTCTTAATTCAGTTATAATATAAGCTTTGAAGATGCAAACGCATGTGACGCACTTGCTTGGTTAATTCTAGCATTAGAATTGAAAAATTAATTGAGGACTTAAAATTCGCATTATCCAGCTATAGCAGTATTCTTCCATCGATAAATTTTGCAGGAATTTAAAGAAGCACGTGGGTAACAGGTCAATTTGATTTGAGCGCAACTGCGTTTTTCAGCACTGTGTTCTCAGTTGCGGCCTTCGGTCGCACGGATCAAATCCTGCCGCGACTTTATTTATTTTTTTTTTTTTTTGTTATTATTCCGTGCAAACAGCAATTGTCTGTGGCACGAGAGTAGCGAAAGCAATCACTGGGATCGTTCAATATTCTCTTGAATGTAGTCCAGCGCTTGCAGTCGAAATGAGTCGATGTTCTCGACTTCGGCAATGTGCTTGGGAAGAGCATTCCAATGCCGTATTGTGAATATGCCTGTTATGCCTGAATATGCCTGCGAATGAACAAGCATATGTCTAAAGGAGTGGTCGTTAGAGTGCCTGTTGGAAGTCGCATAGGTTCTTTCTACTTCGTCAGGAAGGCCGATACAGAACTTTCTTAACAAAATTTTCTGGAACATCGCCAAACGGGCCGCTTTTCTTCTACTGGCCAATTGCGGTAACTGAAGCTGGTTGAGCATTTCAGTGACGCTGGATGTCCAATTGTAATCGGAGCAGATAAACCTGGCGGCAATTCTTTGCACTCGTTCCAATTCGCCTGTTTGATTTGCATGTATTGGGTCCCATACAGTCCCCGCGTACTCCATCGACGGACGCACCAATGCCTTGTACGCCATTAGCTTCACATCCTGAGGGCATTTTGCAAGATTTCTCTTAATAAATCCCACGAGGGATAGGCCTTTATTTGCAACATTGTGAACATGCTTGGACCAACTCAGGTCGCCACTGAGTGTGACACCGAGATATTTGTAGTCATGATTGTCGCTAAGTATGTGGTTATCCAGCGTGTAAGCATGATGAAATATGCTCATGTTTCGGCAAAAGGTCACCTTCACACACTTATCGATATTGAATTCCATCTGCCACTTGGTAGCCCAGGCGGATGCGGCGTCAAGATCAGCCTGAAGGAGATGACAGTCCCCGTCTCCGTTTTTATTCGATAAATGACGCAATCGTCTGCAAACAGCCTTACTTCAGACTCAAGCCGGGAGGGAAGATCATTATATAAAGCAAAAAAAGCAGCGGGCCCAGCACTGTCCCTGGGGAACACCTGACGAGACAGGTCGTGAATCAGATGTCTTCCCAATTACAACCACCTGCGATCTGCCCGCCAAGTAGTTACCTATCCAGCGCACACAATTCTCATCAATTTTGTAACTTTGAAGCTTTTTTAGGAGCCTTACGTGCGGAACTTTATCAAAAGCTCTCCTGAAATCCAGGAACACGGCATCAACTTGTTTTCTCTTATCAGCTGCTGAGGAAAGAAGATTGAAGAATTCAAGCAAACTGAGTTTCGCAGGACAGGCCGCTTCTAAAACCATGCTGCGAATCGTAAAGCAGGCCGTTTGTGTTCAGATGAGCGAAAATATTCGTAAACAAAATGTGTTCGAATATCTTGCATGCGATACATGTCAAGGATATTGGCCGATAATTGGACGGTTCTACAATTGGACCTGCTTTTGGGATCGGAGTTACCCGTGCACATCGCCAGTCCGATGGAACCATGCCCGTTTCAAGGGATTTCTGGTAGATTAATCTTAGATATGGTGCAATTTCGGCAGCCAGGTTTTAAGGATGTGTCCAGGCAAATTGTCTGGACCGGGGGATTTATTTGTGTTTAACCCTAACAGCAGCTTCCTGACCCCCTCTGTTGTTATGAGAATAGGAAGCATGACATCAGTGTCAACAGGGACGTTTTCCGGTTCAGGGATGAAGCTCAGGTCCTCATCAGTGAAGACTTTGCAAAAGACATCATTCAGAAGATCGGCTTTGGATTTTGGATCAGTGACAGGATCGCCCTTTTCGTTTTTCAATGCAGCGAAAGAAAGTTTGGTTGTCCTGCGCGACTTTATATAATTCCAGAATTTTTTCTTCTTGTCTTCGCTAAACGCTTCAGTAAGAAAATCAGTGAGTGAGGTTGACGTTTTTTGCTTCACGAGCTTCCTAAGTTCACGAAATTTTGCTTTCGAATTTTCATCCATATTTTAAGACGAGCATGCACTCGGCGTTTTTGCCTAAGCAAACGTCTCAGGTCCTGCTTTATCCACGGTTGGAAGGACGTGTCGCAATTAACAGACTTAGACGGGATAAATTTGCTGGCCAAGTCAAGGAAGCGGGTTTTAAAATAAATCCAATCATCTTCGACAGTTGTTAATCTTTCGGAGCGTTTTGTAAATGCAGTCAAGTCACTAGATAACTCCTGCCGAAATGCATCCCAGTTAGCCCGATTGTAAATGAAAACATTCCGCTTGACGCAGCCCTTGGTTTTTACGGGTGTTTTTAGAAATCCGAAGACCGCTTCATGGTCCCCAATACCCTCTATGACGTCCATATCAACCTCGAGGTCGGGAATGTTGGAAAACATCAGATGGCAGAGAGCGTTTGGTGCAAGGAGGCTGGATTGGGGCCCTGTTTTCGCAAGAAAGAAAAACAATTTTTTTTCTGACAAAAAAAACATAAAGCTATCTGAACCTGACCCCAACCCTGTCCCCTCTCGGAAAAAAACAATGCAAGGTGGGGGCCCCGGCCTGCCATCTAAAGTCGCGGCAGGGTTTGTAAACTGGCCTCCCGGCAGGGTGCAGTCTCCCCGCCTGGCAGGAAATTCAAATACCCCCAAAATGTTGCCCCTGCTCAAAGGGTGCATCAAGCCAGGCATAGGTGCTGGATCGGAACCCGGGGGCAGGGCAAAGCAAACAAAAAAAAATGTCCGACAACAAACTCATTTGTCCAACAGCACACAGGAAAAAATGCTGAACCGCCGGAAAATTGAGAACTCTCATCAAAAGGGAGATTTTCTGTCAGGGATGAGAGGATGGAGCAATGAAAAAAATGAGTCAATTCGGGCCGTGCGGGTCCCGCATTGGCTGGTGATTGAAGTGACCGGGACTTGCAGGAAAGATAGAGACCATCCCAAAGGCGCAGGACTTGTCCTATAGGCATGGCACTGGTTCTGGGTTCCAAGCTATAGGCTTCACAACATCTGTTGATGGCAACGCGATTGTGACCGGACCACAAGCATGTTATTGCATTTTTGAAAACGCCCTAGAGACAAACAAAAATGAAAAAATGGCTTCCTAGAAATACTCACACAAAATGTGCGCAGAGTGCATTGAAATTCCCCACTTGAACCTCCCATCGAAAAAAAGTTGACGAAACAATATACGAGTACAAGCTCGATTTTGGCATTTTTTGCAGCTAGCATTCGACTTAGCCCTGCCTGGAGGCAGGGCCAAGTCGCGGGCTAAATATGACCATTTTTTCACGGACTTAGCACTCGGTTTACCCTTTGCGAAGTTGGCACGAGGCTGTGCAATCCTCAATTTAGTGCAAGGCCAGTGAAAGTCCGAGGGCTAACTTTAGCACGAGGACTAATTTAGCCCCAAGCTGTGCAAACGCTTTTCGCTTGGCCCAGGGCCAACTTCGACTTTAGCCCTAGCCCTCGAGCTAAGTCGGAGCTGTGCAATCGACCCGTAGACTCCTCCCCTCCCTGCCCACTTAGCCTAGGTGAATGGAAGGAAGAAAGGACAAAGTGGGCACAATGTGCATTCAAAATGCCATATATTGATGGGGGAAAACCAAATTCATATATGAATTTTAAAATTTCAAAGAGACAGGTCATTTTTGTGATAAGTTCTTAAGTTCCAGCAAAATTGCCAAAAAATGCTGTTTGTTTTGTTTTTTGTCACTTGAAAAAAGATGCTCTTAACCTTTATCTCGTCTATGATGCCATATGGCATCACAATTTGCAACCCGGTCGTCGTCTCGCTGTTTGGTCAAAACATGTCGATTTTTTTTGGACTGACACCCCACTTTAACATCTCGTCCAAAACGTTGCCAAATTGTGCTGCTGAGTGTCAACTGTAACCCTGTCAAATTGACATGCGAACAGCAGGCTTATCTGGGGTAAATTTTGCTGTTTTTTGCTCGCCTGCTGCTCCGAAATGGTTGGTTCTGTCTGCGCGGGAAAAAAGTGTCCTAGGCCAAATTTCGCCTGGGGGCATGTCACTCCAAGCCCTGCCGGGCGGCTGGAGATACCTATTTTTTCGATAGGGTGGAATCCGGCCTATTTTTTTTCGATATCTCCAGCCGGTTTCTCAAAAAATGGCACTTTAGCAATCCCTACCCGAGATACAGGGACCATGCCAAAATGGCGGGAAAAGTTCAAAGTCAAAAACAGAGGACATGCCGACAAAAGAAACAATAATAATATCAATACATAAATGTGCATTTATCTCGAAAACTTTTTTTCAATCCTTTGTCGGCGCCGCCAGACCACATCTGACCACATTTTCAATCGGATTTCTGGGAAGTCGTTGGCCGAAGTGTAAGATGGATAGTCGGCAATGCGCGCCTTGATTGACGGGTCGGCTTCGCTTTGAAATGCGGACAAAGGAGACTGCCTCTCATAATTTTTTACGATTTCGGTTGTACAACTCCGATTCTCAGAAAGAAGACTTTGTACAGGTCTTTGCAATAAACGTGTCATCGGAAGTAAAGATGCCTTCAAAGGAGTTGTTCCAAACACTTCAAAAATTGAATATGAGGCTGCAGAAGTATAGAAGCTTGCAAATTCGTGATGCCATATGGCATCATAGACGGTCCCCGTTAGAACAAACTAGCGACGACTAAAAGGTTTTAAACAAAATTTTTGAAACAAAAATGTTTTTTTTAATTTTTGGTTTGTTTTTAAACATGTTTTAATTTTTTTTGTGTTAAACAATGTTTTTAAACAAACTACCCTGAATGGTGCGTAGGGTTTACCCCACCCCCTTAATGTTAAGAGGAATGAACATTCTCACCTGATAAGGTCAATATCAAATTAAACAACCTGCCAAGTTTCTGCCTTTCCTGCAATGGGGGATTTTTGATGCAGTTTCAATTCTTGTTTTTTTTAGTTATTTTTTTAAACCATGATGTGGAAAGCATTGAAATTTGTCTTGCATTTCCTTTTCTCCTCTATTCAATGTGTCCCTATCCATGAGGTAGCCACCTACCTAGGTGGTTCCTTTTCTCCTCTATTCAATGTTTCCACCTATCCATGAGGTAGCCACCTACCTAGGTGGACACATTGAATAATTCAACCATTCCAAACGTTGAACAATTGATTCCAAATGAGTGCAATGGCAGGTAGTGTGTCAGATTTTTCTCCATTGACTTCGATTTCCAGGAAAATCGCGAAAAATTGATTCCTATTTCCTAATTGCAACGTTAGCTTGTCAGTTTTCTTTTTTTCTTTTTTTTTGGACCTTGACATCTTGGTAAAAAAAAATGGAAGATGGGACAAATTTACTTCTGAAAAAAGCAAGAATTACGAAAAACCCGAAAAGGAAACGCAATGTTTTCATGAAAAAGCACAAGTGGCAACCCTGCCTTCACGCAGAAAGGCATGATTGGCACAAGTTAAGTGCCAGATGTATCCGATATCACAAATATGTCAGCGCACATTGTCAGTGTTGAGATATGTTTTACGACAATGCATTTGCTTTTTAGTTAGCAGTGCATTAGCTAGTCTTGTAAAAAAATGTTGCTTTGGTGGATTTTGTGGTGTTTTTCAATTTTGCTTAATATCACTGCAGAAAAAAATTAAAGTTCCCATTTTTGTTGCAGAAGATGTAATCTGACACTTTCCCGTTCCCTGCATAAGAGTATGAAAAAGGTAAAAAAAGTTTCAAAGGAAACACATGTTAAAAATGCATGTTGAGTAAAGTATTTTCTTCACCACTGTTGTCGGTGGAATGTGTGGAGAGAAACTGACAGTAACATGTCTACAGTGTTCGCTCTGTGTTTACTATACCTACCTGCCCTGTTTGGTCCAAAAGGTTTTTGATTGAATGCTTGTGAATGATTTCCCAGAGCTCTTCGCAGATAGAAAGCAAGTGTCTGGTTCGGCAAAAGGCCAAATGCCAATGAATCATTCATTTTAGAATCAGAAATCACAATTTGGCAGCCAAAATACTCTTATTCATTGAGTACCTAGCAGTTATTTATCGTGGTTCAAAACATGTTTGTTTTTGCTCACGTATAAGATGGTGACCTTTCTAAAAAAAGATTTTTTTCTGTTTGGGAACATTTACCGATTGATCTCGGCACTTTTTTGACATTTTTGCCGGAGCCTGCTATGCTGTGCTGTGCCTGCCTACCTAATTCCATTCCATTTAATTCGATTTCAGCTTGAGAGAAAGGACGTTACTGCCGCTCAAACTCTTCGTGCAGCTGTATGTAAGGTTGAAGCAGCATATCCAGGGTTTACATATGACTTTGTTTGTGGCTTAATCTCCAGAGGAGAACTAAGTGCCAACATCAACGAAAGCATTCTTCGACTGCAAGGTACCATTAATGATGCTGATGGTGAGTACCTAGTGATGAGTAGTGATGTATTTGATGGCTGCTTGCATTGCAGTTTTTGGTAACATTTTTGGTAACATTTTGGTGAACATTTGGTATTCATGGTAAACATGTGGTATTTCTGAAACATTCTGAAAGAATTGCCTTGGCATTGTTTCAGGTTTTATCAGAATTTTTGAAAAAAAAAAAAATAATGTTTAAATTTGGATTATCTCCAATGCAGCATCAGGTACCCAAAGTGGGCAGTTGTTGCATTTGCAGTTTATTTTTTGCTCATTTTGTACCCATGCTACATTTTGCAGTTTCAGGACCACATGTTTCCTTTTATCATTTCCATGACGTGACAATTTTTTGATACCTACCTGTTCAGTTTGCATGTGTTTAAGTCTTGTTTTATCAAAATATCTGAAAATTCATTGAGTTGGCTGCAGTTTCTGTTGATGTGTGTGTGAGGTGAGGGCAGGCAGTGCTGACGTGAGTGAGGGGCTTTTTCGAAACCAAAACAGGGTAGAATTCATTGAGGTTTCCTACCTGCATAGGTACCTCTGTGATATGTGCTGTTTTGATTTGTCTTTTCTACCTTTTCAGCCGTGGAGTATCGATCTAGTAGGGCAGAGGATGCATTTCAGGAGTTGAATAGAAAATCTGCACTGCTGAAGAAAATCTTGGGCCGAATTCCCGATGAGATTATTGACAGGAAAACATTTTTAGAAACAATAAAGTTAGTGCGCAGACCAAGGTACCTACCTTGTTGCAAAGTGTTTCAATGTTTGAGTTTTATTTTTAATTGCATCAGGTATGAGTAGCAGGCTTGAGCATAGGGGGGGTAGGGGGTTACCCCCCTTGCCTTCGCCGAGGTTACCCCCCCCCCCCCAGCCTTTTTCCGATGGTACCCTTGGCCGAAGTCCTGTGTGTGGCCTGCATGCACTGATGCAAAGTCCAGTATTTCTCTTGTCTCCAACTGTCTCTTGTCTTCCTTTTTGTTTTGGTGGAGGTGGCTCACCATTTATAATGCAATGATAATGTGAGAAAGTGGCTCATCTGGCATTAAGAGGTAGGCCTAGATATCATCACGGATGGGTAGATCACAGACGGATAACAAATGGCAACATTCTGTTTCTTTTGTACTTTGTTTTGATTTGCTGATGATGGTAAAATGACACAAAAACTCAATCCAGAAAGTCATGTCCAACAGGTTTTTCCTTGCTCCACCTATTGGGTTTTTCTT
>JASGXE010019734.1:0-19193 GCA_030068105.1 Sinentomon sp. SZTP_YWyxl
AATAAAACGACAAAAAGCATATGGTGTAGTTTGTAATCCTCAGATTGGTCGAATTTGACGAAATATTCAAGATCCCCATCTCAAGATCGCTGTTGCAGATGTGCGTGTAATCGTATCATCATTTCCTGCGCTTTATTCTTGATTGTCAGGCGAGAGCTTAGAAATTTTGTACTTCATCATAGGTAGATCTATATCTTATGGGCAGTCGGGTTTTGGACAGCAGTCCGGATGATCCTTGGTCATGTCCGACTTCAGCGTGCATTCCGGTGGCACAGCAATGCTTCCACATCTTAATGATAAAAAAAAATGAAAAGAATCTTATTTAATGGATGAATCACGTTTAGTGATTGACAGGCATTCCACAATTACGGTAAACATCCACGCCATAGATGCATAGGCTCAATTCACACCAATGTCTTGGTTTTCTGTTAACGAATTAGGGCCTATACAATTTCAAAGAAAGTGCAGGCCTCGTGCATCCCTGATGTTAGAAAAATCGGAGAGGTCGGAAAATGATCATGCGGAAATTTGGTTTCAAAACAGCACAAGAGTAGGTATTCAGATTAGATCTCAGAACTCGAAACATAACTTAAAGATATCACCCAGAACGTCTGCTTCATCACCTTTATCAATCTACGCTTTAAAAGTTTCTGAAACACATCCGAAGCGAAGGGTTAGAACAAGCTTTTGCACCATCCGACAACATTGGTGCTCCAATTTCTTGATTTAAAGCTATCCAACTGGTTCAGTAGAGTTGAGCGCTGATTTTTTTTTCAGTCCAATTTTTTTCCATTTATTTTTTTTTTAATTGGTGCTCCTGCATGTTGTTCTGGACGAATCAGGGATGCGCAAATTGATTCTCGTTGTCAATTTCACCTGCCATGAGACCAACAACGGCGGCTGTCACAATAGGTTGGCAGAATATTTTTTCACACAACCCGGAGTTCAAACATGTGCATCTTCATGCCGAGCGCATTTGATTCGATTTGTGAATGACCGAACGAAACTCATAACGGCCTAAAGCTCTTTGAAAATTTTCACAATAATCTAAAATTGCGTGATTGCATCTTACCCAATGCCCAGAACATCAAACGACTTTTTGTCATCCGCCAGATTGCATGTTATTGACGTGCATCCAGGCCCAGGGCGGCTCTCTCCGTTTGGAATCGTTATTCCCTGGTAGTTGCAGCTGTTGGGATCGTCTGTGAAAGAAGAAACAGCAAAATACCCATACATTTAAAATTGAAAGTGGAAATATTCGCCACACACATGCAGAGTTCCAAATAATTGAATTTTTTGCAAGTCTTCAACCATTTTCCAATTAAATTTTCAATGTTATGCCCCTCGCAACGTTTGCAGTTTGTGCTGTACCTACGCTTAAACTGCTATTCCAATTCACACTTCCACGGCATTTGCAAAGCTCCCATTTCCAAATTAACTCATGCATGAGTGATGTCCGGTGTGCAAGATATTTTACCTTTTTTCTACATTCCATACAATTGCTCCTTTTATTTGTGTCATTTGTCAACTATCTTGGCGATATTTTGAGATTGTGAGCCATAGACTGTCGCTAACTCGACGTTCTGATCGGCCGAGATCGGGGAAATGGGAAATGAGAGCTGAAATTAAATTGACTTTTGGAAAAAGATAGTATTGCAATTTTTATGTGTCCCAAAGTGTAATTCCAAGTGGTGTGGTCAAAATGACCAAGATGTGTGCAGCCCCAAAATCCATAATTCAACAAAATCCCAAAACTCAAAAAGCTACTGGCTATAGGAAGAGAATCAGTAACGGTCCCATTTTTGCGACTTCTCCAAGATGACGATAACTAATATGTTGCGACCCCCCCATTTCCACGGTTTGGGCTTCCGAAAGTCCTCATACCCCTTTTGGGTGATCAGGTACCGGTCCACGCAATGTCCAGATATTATACGCCATTTAAAGTGATCAAGTAGTGGCAGAGCACATTGTCATATGGGCATGAGGAACACATGTGAATAATTTCTATGCAACTTTTTTCAACTTATGCATATTGGTCAGGTAGTTGATAGTGTCTTAGCAAAATTCCAAAATACTACGAACACAAATACTACATCGTCAAAAGAGCATCAAAAGAGCAACTAAGACCACCGCGGGAAAATTACGACCGCATGCAGGCGAGGCTGCTGCCATTGCCCAAAACTCTTCTGTTTCACAAAGCCATATTTGTCACAAAACAATCAGCTGGTCAACAAAAGTAACTTAAGTGTCAAATGACACAAACCTGAATCAGGGGGTGCCGTTCCTCTGAAGATGGCAGCATCGGCGAAAATAAACGCTGTCGACAGAATGCAGAGAGCAACAAACGCCTTCATATTTTTAAAAAGGTACGTGTGCGGGGAAAAGTTTTATGCACTCGGTTTCCTGAATTTAACCCTACTTACGAAGACAAAATGGTATTCTGAATGAAAATCTCCTAAAGGTAAGTCGTGTTTACCTATATGTGCTGAAGTACACGTAATACTCTTGCAAAAATGGAGGAGTGACGAATCCGTGTGTGAAAAATTGACGAGTGCACGAGAGAGGTACCATGAGAGGTGAGCACTGGGCTATGTTATATGCACTCAAGCATTCGGGGTAAAATTGGTTTTTGCGGCTCGACAAGGTTGCTGGAGTAGAGCACC
The DNA here is from genome assembly GCA_030068105.1 of Sinentomon sp. SZTP_YWyxl. Lineage (NCBI taxonomy): Eukaryota > Metazoa > Arthropoda > Protura > Sinentomata > Sinentomidae > Sinentomon > Sinentomon sp. SZTP_YWyxl. The sequence continues at coordinate 2,664 of JASGXE010019734.1, forward strand.
GATCCAGTCCGAACTGATTTCCGCCCCGCAAATTCCAAGTGGTACCGGAGCTCCCCCCGCAGGCGGAATCCGAGTGATGCTGCATTGATGGATATTGGAACCATGATATGTTGTTATAGATGCGTGGCAACCCACTCCTCGCAATTTGGCTTTCAGAAATGATTTTCCGGGAAATATATTTATCAGATATAATTTTGTATTTCCATTTAAGTGTTGGAGAAAAATTGGGGAAGAATTTTGTTCTTTCGCATCACAATCCGCTTTCATTTTAGCTCTTGAACAAGTGGATTTTTCCTCGTTATAAAGTAGTTGTTTATTTTACAATCCATTTCCGTTTTGACCTTTGATGAAAAATAGATTTTCCGTTGCGATACTTGGGAAACTGTTGTTTTTTGTCACGACGCGACCCGCCGTCACTCCGCCTTTGAAAAAACATGGATTTTCTTCCAATGGAGAATGTTGTTTTCGTTGCGCCTTAAGTCCAAATCCAATTTGGCTTTTGGGGAAATGGGAGGAATGTTGTCTTCCAGTTAAGTCGCACCCCATTACCATTCTGGCATAATACTTTGATCCATAAAGTAAAAGCGCTCGCGCATCCCACAATGCAAAAGAGTGATATCAAAAAATTCGCTCCTCCAGGGCGGCGCTGCTGTAGATTATCCTCCAGAACAGACACTGGACGGACTTCAGTGCGAGTGCGGCGCCGTGTTGGAGTTTTCCAGATTTCTCGAAAAGTTCCCATCGGATTTCAAAGTGTGTGGGATCGTTGGGAAGAGGATAAACCCCAGAATCCGCATTCCAAATCCCAATATCAAGGACACACAAACATGTGTGCAATGCCAGTGGAACGAGAAATGAAATTTTTGCGATCGCAAATTTCCTGGTTTGATTCAGCGATTGTTTTGGCTCGGATATCGAAAACGGAAAAAAGCTATATATGGGGTTCCTCGCGGACTTTATTTTAGAGCATTTAATAACCTTTAATTTCATGCCAAACACGACAGCAATCGCCTTTCGGTTTTTGAGCAAACCCGCAAAAAGGTGGCGTCGCGTCAAGCGCCAAAATCGGCCTTGTTTTAACTTTTTTGCCTTTTCGGTCGCGATTTCTTGCAGTTCATGCAGGAACTGGCAGGAAAAGCTTGTGTTTGACGGGAAACTACGATTATTTCATGGTCTAAGAGAAAGTCCGAGATAGTACCTAACTACACATCCATCTAAATGTTATGGGTGTTTTACACTGTGGCCCAAAATGAAGGTCCGTTTTGTTGAAGTTTTGAAATCCCAACAGCCCATTGTGGGAATTTGATGATGTGTGAAAGATAAAGAAAAGCCCACGGAAACAATGCCACAAAAACTGATTAAGTAGACATCGGTATACCTATATCCATCATATGTTTGGTTCAGAATCGAAACCAATCAGAAGCTCGTGGATCGTGCACTGATTTGGATTCTCATGTCGTTCGTTTGTGCATGCATGGCTGAAGGCAAGATTATGCGTTTGGAGTCCGTGTTGCGTTTTATTTTTGTCTGTTTGTTGAATGAAATCGATAGTCGCTCTGCCTGTCACACCACGCTGTCACACTTTGTTTTTTCGATCGACGATCAATCAGCTTTCCTGTTCCAAAGGATCCCGTCCATGTTGATGACTGAAAACGTGTTGCTCTCAGGGCGAACAAAAACTGGCAAGATATTCCCGCTTTTGCAATTTTCATGTTGGACTTTCGCAGGAGACTCATTTCAGGTTTTCGGATAGCCGTTGGCTGGCGGGTCGAGTACGATGCCACCAGAAACTGAATAAATTCTGAAACATGGAGTTCATTTTGGGTGTTCTGGATGCCAAAATTCTCCGGGCGACCTTGACGAGCCAAAAGCACAAGCCAGTGAGGGGCCAGTCGAACCGCTGGGGGCACTTCTCGACAGGATGGTGCCTCGGATAAACCAAGATCTCAAAAAGCGCTGCGTTAAGATGCTCCTTTATTTGTAAACATACAGGCCTTCAGTTAAACAAGATTGGGTGGAAAAATACCTACAGCTCACAATGTGCCTTGACCTCGGGCGGGAGCCCTTTTACGGGCACTCTTGGCGATGACGCAATGTTCGACGATGTCCGAGAAGATGTGCAAAACATTGTCTTTCGGCTGTGTGGATATCTAAATTCACAAGGCGGAAGTCAACAAATGGATTAAGTGTGATCCTTGCATTTATTCTCTTCAATCTTTCGAACTGGACAAGCCCCCGTTGTCGAGCATTTTCACAAAAATGACAGAATACAACAGAATTTGAAAGTCCTGGTGGCACATTTTCCATCTTTTTACTGCGAAACTATATGACCAAAATTTGGCAAAGCCTGTTGGTCTAAAGTTGGATAAATATTTGGTGTAAATAGTGAAAAACCAGATCACGATGCTCTTTTTAAAAAATCTCGCAAAAATAGTTGCAAGTTGAGCGGCCAAAACCCGCCTGAGTTATTTTTATCTTGTTCTTGAATCCCCATTTGATTCTCATGAGATTGCGCGCATGTGTGAGTGATTTCAGCTGTGAAATCAAGCCCTCTTAAAGCTGCGTCCTTCCTCTTTCCAATGAGCCTAACTAATCAAATATCCGACGAAAACTTTTCGAGAAAATGCGAGAAATACACTTGGGGTTTTGCATGGCCGTTGATGCGCGGAGCGTCTTTTTTGAGGATAATCTGCAGTGGCGCCGCGCTGCGGTGATATCACTGAAACACACGAGCGCTTTTACTTCTTGATCCAATGTTATGATTCTGGATTAAAAACAAAATTAATGACGGTATCAGGAAGAATGCTGTCTCTTCGACGGATCAGTTCCATTTCCATTTTTGTCTTTGTTGAAAGACAGCATTTGGGATGGAATTTGGGAGTGTTTTTGTTTTTGTTTTTCACGCGTCGTAATGCATCTCCTCTCTGACTTTGAAAAATAGATTTTTACTGGTCTATGGAGAAATTTGGTGGAATGCCAATTCTTCGGGATTTTTAATCTAGTCCCATCCGTTTTCTATTTTACCTTTGCAAAATTGAATCGATTTTTGGAAAAAGGGCACAATTCCATTCATATCGTGTGGTTGTGGGATGACAGGAAAAACTTTGTCATTTTCCATGGAATGATGTCTATACGTACTCGTATGTACCAAATGCATTGTCCACCTCTTGGCTCTTTTGTCACAGAAAGGTAAATGGAATGCACCAAACAATGCCGATGCAAATTGCAACAAGACTGCATGGCCTCGAGACCGCCAAAAAATGGAATTGTGCCCTTTTTCCAAAAATCGATTCTTGGGGTCTTTCTACCGTTTCGGGAAGAACTGCCGTGAAATTTGGAGCAATCACAGGAAGATTTGAGATTCACCGTTTCTTTTTCCACTCAGTGTTCTCTGGCACAAACGAGATGTGGTTTTGCCTTTCTGAAATCAGACTGGAAAAAATGAACGCGGCCTGCGGCACCCCAGAAGAACCACCGTTTTCATTCTCCTGACCTACAATTTCATGCCGCGATCCCTGCACGCATACTGTGATGAGCTATTGAAACACTTAAAAACAGGGATCGACTCTCTATGCAGCACTTCCGACACACCGAGACGCGCGAAAAAGCTTTTACCTTCACCTGATCAGTTTTCTGAAGAAATTCAGACAAGCTCGTGGGAGCAGAAAAGCAGATCACGAAATAATTTGGTGTTCGCACGAATAGATGAAATCAATTATTATCACATCACTTCTTTTGCCGTGAAACAATTTTTACACTGCCGTCGTTGGCACAGAAGATTCACGAATAAAGAACGGTGGTGGAATATTCAGCGGATGATTGTCAATTATGTCACAATATAACCACTGGCGTAAGACATGCGGTGCCGATCGCATAAACAGAATAGGTAAATTCTGTCTTTCAGCCTTGGAAACTCCGTCCACCTCAAAATAAAATTTTTACGACGAGAGGGACGAGAGGGTCCGCCAACCGCAATAAGAACAAGCGTTTTAATGCGACTGCGAGGGGGAACACATCATCCCATTGAAATCTCGACACTCCCCGCCCCAAAATATCATCTTCGAAAGCAGATATGCCGTAATTTCCACCTATTTGCCTTCAGCTTGTCGCTGACACTTCACCTCCGCAGATTCCACCGAAACCCCTCCCCCAAAACAAATCTCTTGTTCGACCCACTGGACAACAACTCAGGTCGTGTCTGTTGATCATGACAAAGTGGATCTTCGTCGACAGATCGGGAAACAGCACGCGACGGAAAAATCCCAGCAAAAAATCAATTATCTATGCTAATGAAATGGATGTTTCTTAGAGATTGTGGTTTTCTTTTTCTTATTTCTTTTACACTTGAAGACACATCAACAATGGGATGTGCAATGCGTTTCTTTTCTATGATGTCATCTTAGTTCTGACCGCACACTTGGTCTTAGAAGCTAGACTGCTAAAAATCAACATGTAAATCGAACCACCGCCACACGGAAAACACGATTCTTAAAAGTAACTTGACAACCCTTGCCACACCAGTTGAAAGTTCTCCATTTTCACCGTTTGTCGCTTTCGTTTTGCGACGAACCCCATTTATGTTACCACGATGAAGCAATGAGAGCGATTTAGAGAAAAGCTAGATCTCAAAACAGCCGATCTTGGACTTGACACTCTCTCAGCTCGGCGTGCTGACAAGAGACTTGCGTTCCTTATAAAATATTCAGAGGATTGAGCCAAATCCAAGTGCCTGGTCTCTTTCCTCGTGACTTTCGTGAGAGGAGATCACTTCATCGCTACCAATTCACAATTCCTTTGATTAAGTCAAACGCTTTTCTCTTTTCCTTTTTCCCTCGAACTCTGAAGGCCTGGAATTCACTTCCTTGTAGCTCCCATTTTCTGCATTCAATCAATTTGAATTCTTGCTCAAAATGTTCATATCTCTCCTCTCTTTCACTGACATGTTCGATATTTGTTTGTCTTTTTTTATCTTAGTGTAAGCAATGTTCCATCTTCTGTGTGTTAACGTGCGTATTTGAGTTTTATCCTTTCACTTCACTTCATTTAATTTTTTTCCTCTCTGGCAGTTATATTTGCATCAAATGGCAAATTATTGATCAAATAAATAAATAAATAAACAACCGAATTTCCCAAAACTGTTCACACATCTGGGATTGTCTATAAGGCTTTTGAAAAATCCTGTTAAAAGTCTTTCGCGAAAGGAAAAATTGTAAATTTACTGTTAAAAACTAAAATTTGATAAAAACAGTTAATAACTTTTTGCTGTGGCTAGACAGTTGGGCATCCCTGTTTATGCGCATGCATTCTCCATAGTGCTTACATCCATATTTGGAGAAAGAATCATCACAACATCGGTGGGGGAATTTCCTCAACATCATAATTTCCTCACATCGGTGGGGGAATTTCCTCAACATCATAATTTCCTCAACATCGATTTTCATCAACATCATAATCATCACAAGTTCGATCACAAAAAGAGTAAATTTAATTTTTTTTTCTGTGACCAGACTTTTTGGGTGCCTGTAACATTCAGAACCGTCTGAAAAAATTAAATTGCTTGAAGAAGCGCGAAATCCCGCCATGAGTTGGGAATCAAGTCTGGATAATGATGGGACGCAAAACTGCCAATGTCCACCATGGTCAAAGCCAGCTTCGCCGAAGGCTGTCCGAAAGACTTTCCACTTCATACAAATCAGTGATGGACAAAGAGTTGTACCTCTTTCTGACACTGGAATGCGGTTGCCTCAGCAGGGCAATAGAAACCCTGGGTTTCTATTGCCCGGGCCTCAGCTTCTGTGCACTTCTGAACAGAGGCAGGGGGTTTCGTGCTGGACCTGCAGCGATGCCATTTTCGCACCGTTGACGATATTGTCGCTTTATCAACACGACCCACGGATGTGCTGTCTTTTTCAGAATTTTTATAATGGTATGGAAAAAGATGGAAACAAGATCCTATGAATTGACAGCAATTCAATTCACGGCGTTTCAGATTCCATCGAAACCAGTTTTGGATGTTTTTCGTTTCCCGTGACAAGGTGAATAACGCGGCGTCGGCACTTCGGGCCAAGTTCCAGAGATCGCCTGCATCAGACTGATGATTCTTTCAATCGGAATGGGATAAAAAACGACCTTCCCCCTTCCCTAGAAAATATTTTTTTCAAATTTTTATGACGGGACTATAATTTAAGGCGAAAATGAACTCAGAATTTCAAAACTTTCTCCGACTTTAGGGGATTCCATATACCCCTGCCCCCGTGCTACTGCCGGACCTACACCAGTCCCGCAAGTGTTCGGCCACCCTCCGTGAAGAGCTGGTTTCGCCACGATATTCTTCAAAAATCATTGAAGGTACCTACAGTTTAGCAAAGTTTGCAATTTGCATTGTTTTCAACAACCCACTAATAAACCCTTCATTCGGTCACATTCACTTGAGGCCGATAGGATGTGTGGTGTATTTGAGAGACGGACAATGGGAGCTGTGTTCCATATTCCTTTAGCGTTCGTTATCGGGAATTTTAATTTCGCCTGCGTAAAAGCGTTTCTTTCTTCCTTCTTCATTCCGGACGCAGGCTTTCATTGGACCCTGATCATCGCCATCGGTGACCAAACGAAACTGAATCTGAAAAAAAAAACGAAAACCGATGATCACACGAAAACAGACTAAGAGCAGCACTGTATACCAACTTGAAACTGGAAACTGTTTAAAAATGACCACGCTAAGTTTGAGAAGGAAAATAGACACCAAGCTTTGATTTGATGCGCACCTTTTTGCGCCTAATTAAAAATAAAAAACCAGATAAGGTTTTTTAATACACGTGGGAAATGCTGAGTGGTGAATGCCGGAATGATGCAGTTGCACCAAATTGGTGATCCAGACTATGAGAGTTCCCATCCGCGCTTCAACCTATAATTGTGGTTTATTTGGTGTTCTGATGAGATCGCGCAGAAATTCGCATATCTTTTTCGAGAATATGCAAGTTGCTTCTGGTGTGTTTTGCGTTCATTCTGAAAGAATATCTCACTTTTCGTACGTTGGTCTCGAACACAGAGACAGGGCAGCGAAAGGCTCTTCCGTCGGGAGCTTCGACGATGCCTCAATGTGAACACAGATAACTTTCAACTTTTTCTTCATGTGCTCATGGCTGTGTGTTTACCCAAGTCCGCAACGGAGGAGAAAGCTGAAGAATTAAGCATCGTATTCATATTGCTCGGATGCTCACTGCGGACTTTTCTTTTAGGTCTGCTTATGGCTGACGCTGGGATCGTTTCGGCATTGGCTTCTTCAAGGTCGTGATGCAAATCGGAAACTGTGGCCAGAGCAAACATTTCTGAGCCAGAGCTTTGGCATCACGTTTCCCGACTTTCTCCTCCAAGGGCCCGGTTTACGGCAAATCGCGATACGAAATGATCCGCGACAACAACCCAATGCGCAAACACCTGGCCAGACAATGCAATGATATACTGGAAAATATGCAGATTAACCTTCGCAAATTGCGAACAATCGACCACAACAATTTCTACAAGATGCAGAACTCTTTCTGAGATTCGGACAGGATGAAATTCCAGCTCGGAGAAGAGCAGCCGACAAAAGGTTTGTGAGGCTTTTTGTTCATTTCCCGCAGATGTGTTGCATTCCACGGTTTTCTCTCCTATTTACAAAGGACGTCACCTTCCATGAAACATGCTTTTCAAAAAGCCAATGCGCAGGGTCCACCCAGAAAAAGAAACACATGACCCCTAACACAAGGAAAACCTAACCGGACTCGGACGCGCGAAAAAGCAAAAAAATTGAGGAGGGTTTCGGACCAATGCAAAACTGCACTTCAAGAAGACATGGAGTTCCAACAATGGAGGTGAGAGTAATAAAATCGCTAGTGGCTTCGTTCAAATTTTCTACCATTCTAAACAATTCTGGGTATATCACGTCACATCCATTAATTAGGGATATGTTTGACCTTTCGAATGAACCATATTTCATCAAAATCCGTCCACAATTACTGGTGAAATAGCATTTTTAGCAAACAAAACCCTCGACCAAATTGCACTCTCTTACTTCTCTGATAAAAGTGCTGAAACAGCGACAGCACAAGCATAGCCGCAAAAATAGAACCATGCTCCCGCACCACACCCGAGTTTCCTCCCGCCTCCATTGTTGCACCTTTCAATGGCATCCTTCTCAAGTGCAGTGCGTAGCTTTGTACGGACTTATCCCTGCACTGATAGAAATCGACCATGTTTTCGGGTTCTATAAATATCCCTCAATGGTGCTTGAAGGCATGAAAGTGGATATGTTCAACCCTCGACTAAAAATTCAAAAAATAAGGGTTCTTGAAAGAGTTGGGAGATCTTTTTAGACACGTCATCAATTTTGGGTGGTAAATTACGACCTCTAAGATGGGTTGACGTAGAATTAGTAAGAAAAAGGCGCTATGAAGGTAGCAATCTTGGGGGATAACAAGTAACTAATCGTCAACGAAGGAGCTATGAAAGCACCCATGAGGGTTCTTGATGAAAAGGTGGACGCTCAATGCTACATGAAGTCTTATGCAAGGAAATGTCTTTAAAACACCCTTGATGTGGCTTGGCGAATCCAGAAGCAACAGTGAAACCACCTTTAGCCGGATCTTGGCGTAAGTCTATGTATCCTTATCGAATTGGGAGAACCAATTGTTGCTCAAACGGCCACCTGCACATGTGCATGCTGGGTTTCAAGCAAACCGGATTTTTTTCTTTGGCCGATTGAACAGATCAATGTTGTGACCCCACAATGTGCAGCTAATTCACGTAGTGCGGGAAGGATATGTGTCAATGGCTTCCATCAAAGCATGGCATTGCTTAACAATGGAATGGAATGTCAACCCCAATTTATAATGTACTTCATAATGTGTTTTAATACCTCTATTTACAGAGCATCTTGGCCTCTCCCTCCCTCCCTCCCTCTCTGGCATTGGCTGCATTCTTTGGGGTTTGAGAGTCGGTCATCGTGGTGCAACCGTCTTCAGTTTGATTCTTGCGCTGGCTGCTCAACATGCGTTTGTTACTGAACGGCTTGTTTCCTCGATTGCAGGATGCGCTTCTAAGTCCCAGTTTTTTTGGACATAATCATTAGGGTTAGGATTGTAGGCAGGGCTAGGATGATAGGTAGGGCTAGGATAGTTGTTATAGGGTAGGTTGCTTATGTTCAAAATCTCTGGGACCTACAAGAGCATCCTCTTTGCAAGAAACGTATGTTGAGCCGGATATTTCGCATTGCGACAGTTTGCAGTTAATTTCTGTGCAACAAAATAGTTTTTAAACGGGAGTTTTCGAAATTTAACTTCAAATCGGGAGGCCTTTCATTTTACACCCAAAATTGTGCGTCAAAAAATGAACCTCAAATATTTCATGCGAAAATAATCAAACGTAGCTGTGCCGTTGTCGCCGCTTCTCGCCATGACCAAACAGGAATTGCGCCATGACCTCAATTCTCCATTTCCGCCATGGCCGCCAAACCAGCACTGAAAATATGTTTGCCTTCTGAACACTTAACGATGAAGTTTCAGAAGACAAATATATTTCAAGTTCAGGTTTAGCGACCATGGCGGAAATCGAGGATCGAAATCGAGGATGCGAAATCGAGGTCGACAATGGCGCAGCCAAAATAGTTTGATTGTTTTGCATGGAACATGTGAGATTTATTTCTTGGTGCACAATTTTGGTTTAAAAAATGATAGTTCTTTCGTCCAGAAGTTAAAAGGTCGGAAGACTAACTTTTTAAAAACACTTTGTTGAGCACAAATTGACATCAAATTATCGCAATGTAAATTTCTGGAAAAGAAAACCCTTTATGAACGACCACCGAGGGACCTTGAATAGAATGGCAAAGTGGGTGAATGCCACATATGAGGATGTACGAACGACCACCGAAGGATGTTGAATGGAACGGCAAAGTGGCTGCAGTGCCAACCTGAAGGTTTTCCGAACGACCACTGAGGGATCTTCACAGACACTAAAAAGTGCCAACATTACCACCTAGTTGGTTCTGTAAATAACCACCGAGGGATCTTGAAAGGCCTCGAAGAGTGGCATGAACGCCGCCTAAAAGGATCTATGAAGGAACACTTGGGGACCATAAATGAACTGGCAAAGTGGCCATAAGGCCACCATGGAGAAAAACCCTGGAGGATCTATAAATCCACATTGAGGGTTGACCGAAGTCACTCCAAGTGAGAGATCTTTTAAATACCTTCATAATGGGAGTACTATGAAGAACCTTTGAGGTGGCCCCTGGTGTTGCAAACTCAAGAACCCTCAAAGGCTCTTATTAGCTCCTATTTTTTCTATGAGTGTGTGAGGTCAGTGGCTCCTCTTTCAAGGTCCTCGTCGTTTCTTTATATTATTAATATTATTATTTATTATTATTGATCAATTTACAGCAAAAATGAATTGCGCTGCAAGGTCACATACAATAAAATCGAAAAGCAAATTAAAACAATAATTAGCAACATGAGTCTTGTCAAGAAGGCTAAAAACACTAAACAGGGCTAAAACACACAAACAATGGAAAGGATTGTCAATGTTGAAAAAATCACGGCGGTCCGCTGGTGCGAGAAATGCGTGAAAGTGTTCCGGATTAAGGTAGAATCCCTGGGGAGGGCATTCCACTCCGTAATGGTACGAGGAAAGAAAGAGTTGGAAAGTGTGTTCCGCTTGCACAGAGGGAGTACAAAGCACAATCCATTGTCAGTTCTACGTTGAACGGGTTTGATGGAATATGCACATGGTAAAGGAAAGTCAAGCTCTTTTAAAATAATATCCCTCAACAAGTTCAGACAGTGCGAACGACGCCTCGCAACAAGAGTCTGAAGATTCAGTTCACGTAACATTGCAGTCACACTTGATGTTCTGTCAAAATTGCCTGTGATGGTAAGTGCAGCACGCCTTTGGATACTCTCCAAGGCCTCTATATCTGTCCTTTTGGAAGGGTGCCACACAGCGCACGCATATTCAAGGATCGGCAGAACAAGAGTAATATAAAGCCAGCCTTTTTTGTTTAAATGTGGCATATTTTAAATTTCGATTAATATACCCTATAACGTGGCTGACGCTTTGCTGATAGTGGTTTGGACATGGGCACTCCAGCTTAAGTCACTTGTCAAAATTACCCCAAAATTACCCCAATGTTATATAAGGGCGGAAAGGGGGAGGCGAGAAAAGCATTCGCGCAACAAATCGTTCGACAGTGTCGACCACGAACTCCTTCTCATTAAACTTCGGAGGCTGTCATTCCCGACCATTTTGATTGAACTTGTTCAATCCTACCTCTCATCAAGACATGCGAACGTCATTGTCAATCGAACGCCATCCTCTTCTCTCCTCAATCTTGCCTCTGGTGTTCCTCAAGGGAGTGCATTGGGCATGCTTCTTTTTACTTTATTTGTCAATGATATTTTCGATGTAATTAGTTGTAACATAAGGCTTTACGCTGATGATATTGTTTTGTACACGCATTTGTCGAGGATGGCAGTGACAGTATATAACCTTACAAGAAAACTTAGAAGCCCTTCATCAATGGTGCAACAACTCGCATATGGGTATTAACGTCTCAAAGTGTGCATTTTTACTCTTCCATCCGAAGAACCAAAAGAGCCCTTACTGTCAAGCACAAAATTTCTCTTATAAGATAAATGATGAAGTTGTGACCACTGTCACCATTTACAAATATCTTGGAGTCACGCTTCATGAGCACTTAGACTGGGGGGAACAAGTTAAAGCGTCAATTAACAAAGCTAGGTCGGCCTTAGGGTTTTTGCGTAGGAATCTGTCACATGGGAACACTAAATCCAAGCTATTAGCTTACAAGGCTACTGTCTTACCTCACCTTGAGTATGCGTCTGTGGTATGGGATCCATTCCTTGTCTCTCATATTGATGCTGTGGAAAAGGTACAACGATCTGCGGCCAGATTCATTACTGGAATCTTTGAACGCACAGCCAGTGTCACTGCTATGTTATCTGATCTTGAGCTCACCCCTCTCAGAACCCGCAGAAACGAGAAAAGACTTGCATTTCTCATTAAAATTTTCAAAGGCAAAACATTGATTAAGATCCCACCATTTTTCGCTGAAAACTTTCAAAACAGAAGAGCCACTCATGATTTTCAATATCGCATTCCCCTAATCAAATCGAATATTTTTTTGAACTCTTTTTTCCCGAGATCTCTTAAAGATTGGAATGCTTTACACAGAGATTCTCCACTGCTTCGTGCAATCACCCACGTCGCCGGGGAGTATCTGCCACCTTGAATCATAGAAGACCTACATTTCCATTCCAAATTTTTTTTAGATATGTTCCTCCTGTTGTGATTTTTTTTTTCTCAGTCTCTGTGATCTTCTTATCAAATTTCACTTCATTGTCGCAGCACTTAATTGTTGGATTATTGTGAGTTGGTTAGATGTTTGTAAATACTTTTTGACATATTTGCACTATAGAACAGCAAATAAAATCGAAATAAATAAATAAATAAATAAATAAATAAATAGTTCTTGCCGTATGGTGGGATGATAAACGTATATAGTCAAGCAAGTTTGACCCCGAACGGAGGTCGAAAGACCTACCACATAACATGTAACATAACACATAACATAACAAATGCACATAACATATAACACATAACATAACAATAACAATAACACATAACATAACAAATGCATTGCACACGGAAAGGGAGCATTGCACTTTCGTAGGTATATACACTACCAAAAACGAACACGCTGTGGGATTTTTTTTTTTTTTGGTTAGGTATTCGACAGAAAAACACCACGTGCAAAAAAGCAACATCAACAAACCCAGCGACCTTTCAACACGATGAAAATCATGTTCTTTATATACCGCAGTCAAAGCTCTGAAGAATGTTATTTTTCATACCATCAGCTAAAGTGCCAAGGATGTTTTATACCAGCTAAAAATTCAATAAAATTGTTCTTTTAACACCAAACAGATTTAAAGAACTTTTTGTTACCGTCAGCTAAGGTTCCAAATAATGTTCTTTTTGATACCGGCTGAAGGTCCAAATGATGTTCTTTTTGAAATACGAGTAAAGTACAATCACCTGACGTTCCAAATTATATTCTTTTTGATACCGGCTAAAGTTCAATAAAGAATGTTCTTAATTTTAATCATCAGTACCGCAGCTAAAGCTCAAAACAAAGTTCTTTTTGATGCGAAGAATGCGATTTTTGATATCGCAGCGAAAGTTACAAAGAATGTTCTTTCTTATGCCTGCTGTACGCCATAAACCTGCTGAAGTTATGCTTGATTTGAAAATACTTAGTCAAAAGCGTTCACAAGGATCACAGTATTATACTCGTACGAGTCTTAACAGAGGATTAACGCAAAATTTTAAGAGTTAAAACATTTTCCTCCGACAAATCGTTTCCAAAAGATTGTCCCCCCCCCCAAAGAAATCTGTTGTCATGGCAACGAAGATTTTTGGGGTCCAAATCTCGAAAATGGGGGGGTAATAGCACGTTTTGTCACTGGACCATTTGTTTTTAGTGTTTGTTCTCAAGAACTTCTCCACAAAAAATGGGCCTTGTGCGGCGAAATCGATTTCATTCCTATTATTGGTCCCCGTTGGCTCTTTTTGGGGACTGGGGGCCCATGTTATCAAAAGTCTGTTCATTTTAAGAATGGTCCGCTCACTTTTTATAGACAGGGATCTGCAAATTTGCGCAAAAATCGGTAATTGGAGATTGTGAGCTGGGGGCCCCATTTTCGAAACTCTGTCGGTTTTCAGCTCTCAATCTTTTGACAATTCTAATTTTCTGTGATTTTTTTTTTAAATTTCTGTGACCGCGGTGTGTCCAGTTTGCTGGTCGTTCCGCTCCTGCTTTTAAAATGTTCACTTCTGGTGCAGCGCTGATCCGAAACTTCGCTGGCCCTCCCTTTGCAATTATTGGCACCGACTGCAATGGTTTGAGTTCATATTTGCTGTTGTTGCCAACAACTGGAAGACAGGCACGCGAATTCATGTCTGAAAAATTTCAAAATCATGTTTTGGTTGTTTTTCTATCTGTGATATGTTTTGTCTAAGCAAACATGCGCCAAACGAAAATTAAAAAAATTGTTGATGACGCGATTCGAACCCACGATCTTTGATTGTCACGACCACTTCAGTGCTTTACCACTTCTGAAATTCGCGCTTAAATGAAAAAACTCGGATATTCTGGCATAAAATGTTGAGCAATTTGGATATCACTGTCGTGCCCCCACTCCCACCTTCGTTTTACCCCGATTTTTGGCGCGGACCATTCTGAAAATGAACGCACTTTAGTCTATTTCACCGTACAAAGTCCATTTTTTGTGGAGACGTTCTTCAGAACAAGCTAAAAACAATTGCCCAGTGACAAAACGTGCCCCCCATTTCCGAGATACGACCGCCAAAAATCTCGGTTGCCAATGGCAACAGAATTCTTTGGGAGGCTCTACCTATCTGGGAAACTGCGGGTGGGAGAAAAATTTTTATTTACGAGTATACTACAAATTGAAAACACGCCGTTTTAAATAGTCGATTTTCGTTGCAAAACGACAACTAAAAAAAATTCTTAAACAGATTTAGACCAAATTTGGAATTTTTCTATCATTTACGAAAACGAAGAGCTGATTAGTTTTTCACTGCGATCGGTTCAAAAATGTGGACATTTTTTATTCTATGCGATTGCAATTTTTAATTTTTTGCGCTTTTCTCTTTTCATAGAACCCTCATTTTTAACTTCGAGTACTATACCTGAAGGGTCAAAATTTCTAGTTCCGTATATTTATGGCCAGTTTTTGCTCCAATTTAGCTGTCTGTTGGGCTTATATGGAAGGTCTCTCACGCAAAATTTCAAAGCTCATTAGGTCTTGTTTCTGAGTTATGGGGTGAAAGTTCACAATTTGGAGAACTGACTCCGCATCTTTTCATAGCATCCGTCAGTCGCAAAACAGAAACAACGGTTTCCATATGGCAACGTCAATTGGGTTTTCGACTTGAATCAAAGCTTCCGAAATTCTGCCGCTGATTTTTTACCTTCACCATTATCTAGACTCTCCATTAGCAATCACACTCAGCTTCAAATCAGCAAGCCAATTCGATGTCGAGATTGGTGTTGTGAAACTTTAATTTCTATCCACAACGCTATTCCTTTTCCATTGCTGGGAAGCGTTCATCCATCAACTAAATTGACTGTATAGCGATGAAGTGCTGATAGGTGTGAGTAGAAATCCTGACATTTTTCCAAGGTTACCCCCTATTCAAACAATGAAAAACTACCTAATCCGAAAGCTGTCACTGCTTTCAATGCTGATGAAGAAATCGTCGTGGGGGTTAAACATTCTAGCTTAAGTCTTTTAAACGGGAGGGGGCAAAATTGCATAATTGTACGCGGAAACAATAATTTCAGAATATTCTCAGTGTGCCATTGTGTCCCCCCTTGACGTCAGCTTTATCTCCAAAGGATCTATACAAGGCGTGAAAAGGATTTCTGTTGTTGTTGTTAAATTTAATCACAGAAAATAAGAAACAACTCTCGATAGTAAATAGATTCAAAATTTGGGCCAAACTGTGAATCGAGTTGTCATCTTGCAAAGATGCATGATCAATGATTTAAAACGGCATAATATAAGAGGACATCCAATGGTTTATTCGTATTTTAGGGCCAAAGTCTTTCCCCACAATACAAGTTACCGCAAAAAGGGACATACTTTTGGCCAGTCTGGTATAACTTTGGGCCAGTTGTTATTTCAAGTCTTCCATGATAGCTACGCAGTCTCTCCGATAATGCAGATTTCCAAAAATTACCTCACTGTCAGTCTTTAATGAACAAATACCCGTCGCCTAATTTGAAGAAGAAGAAAGCCATTTGGGACGAAAAATGCAACTTGCACTGTTCTCATCTCTTTCTGTGATCATCATTTCACCAACTTATTCAGATTCCATTGCCAGTGCATTTCACTGAGTTATGAAATGCCATGAGAATTGAATTCCTTGTTGAATGCCACCCCTATGTCATGTGTCAACGTTAAATTCTGGCCACTTATCATGCATCATAAAAACTTTTTATTTGCACGTAATAGTTCAAAATGTGGCAAAAGAGTAGTCAATTATGGCAGTGGCATCAGCAGTCATCGTAATTTTGGATCCCATGCACTGTCCTTTCATCATCGGAAATTGCTAACCGTTTCATTGCACCAAATTTGACATGAATCACTCTCCTCACCACTTATCTCATATCTTCCACACATGGCACTTTTAATTTGATCATTTTGCTAAACATTCTGATTTTGCAGTTTTTACAATTGTGCTATGGTAATCATTTCCAAAGTTACTAGACTGAAAAAGACAAAACCATGGCTTCCCTGGGAGCGAACCTTTTAATCTTGTTTTTTTTTTCTGACAATTTTCAGGCCTGCTCGTGGATGGTTGCTGCTTCCACCTCCACATATTTAACGTTCAGATCTTCGCCCATCAATGATTAAGAAAAAGACAAAAAGCATATGGTTTAGTTTGTAA
>JASGXE010019741.1:0-10159 GCA_030068105.1 Sinentomon sp. SZTP_YWyxl
TTGTTCAGGCAGGGCGTCCTGGGCAGGGTGTAAGAGAGGGAGAGGGAGAGAGAGAAAGAGAGAGAGAGACTTTCATGATTTCGGTGACGGAGATAGGATTGGAAGAGCGGAGAGGAGTAGAGAGTATGGGCGATGACAAGATAAAGATGGACAGAGGGAGATGGGAGGGAGAGGGGGAGAGAGGGAGAGGGCGCGAGAGAGACATATGATAGGTGGATGGAAGATGCGAATGGAGAGGGGATGAGGAGGTTAGGCCCTAATAGCCATTAGCAGTGAAATTTCGATGTCATGAAACTTTTTGAAGTGCATTTAACCTGAAAAGCACCTGTCGATAGGGGGCTGTGCCGGATGAGATTATGAAATCAAATGGGAAAACCATATTTGGGAATGGCCAAAGTTTAGCGATTTTGCTTCTACCTGGCTATTCATTGAGAATCTATTATACAATCCTTATCAAAAGTCTTCGATCAGGAGTTCATTATTAACTCAGGCGCCATTTAGAATCAATGGCAGCAGGCACCGCAGAACATCGTGACACTCGTGTGAGGCGTGAAGTTGCACCAGGCCTGTTGGAATTAGATGGCCTCTGTGTTAACCAGTGCTTTAAAATATCGCTTATGTTCGAGGACTTTTGATAAGCTCCGTGTACCTGCGTGTGTTTGACGGAAGACAGCCTGATAACTTTTGCTTTAAGATAAAGTAAATATCTTCACAGCTATGCCGGTTTTGAAAGAGGATTTCACTATTCTTTCAGGGTTAACACATCTGACAGAATCGTTTAAGTTCATTCTCCCATCCTGGGAATCTATCTGCAGGTGAACCAATCCTCGTAGCAGGGAGAAATAATGGGAGAGGACAGAATCTGAAACTGACTTCACGCGAAAATGCTTGTTTAAGAAACAATAATTGCATCCAGAATTGATTGGTATCTATAGCGAAATTAATTTCAATGTTTGAGTCATTTTCACCTAACTATTACTGAAATCGAGTTCCTCTTGTGCAATTCATCAATCTGAAAAGAAATCAGTGGAAATCTTTATGAAAAACGCTCTGAAATCGGCAGTGACTGGCATGACCAACGATTTGGGTAGACGGAGAAAAAATGTGAGAGAAGAGAAGCTGTAAAGGGAAATGAGGGCAGCGAATGGAGAAATAGGAAAAATAGGAGAAGCTGCAGATAAGGTGGGGGACATGGTCGCCTGATGGAGTTTGAGGAAATAGGGTTGAAGACAAAGTGAGGTACGCCTATAGGGGGAGTGGAGTCACTTCCCATAAAAATGGCCTTTTAAATGAATTCACCACATCCAGCCAGGCTGAAGTTAAAAGATCTCAATGTTGTCGTCGAGTGCGTAATGTAGCGTGTCCTTTGGAGACCCCTTGGCTGGAGCCTTTGACAAAGCGAGGAGTTTTGAAACTCCTCAACACAAAACGATTCCGACAACGAACCTCTAAAAACAAGCCTGATGGCGGATTTCATTTATCAAGCTGCTGGAGGAGGGTTTTTGCCAACTGCTAAATGGAATGAAAGCACTGGAATGGATTTTTTCTTGTCTTTTCTCTCTTGCTCCATGCCAAAACAGAGCCGAATGCCGCCACTGCAGAAGAACAGTGACAGAAACATTAATGTACCCATAAATGTGGGCAAACATTATTGGTTTGTGCATCCTTTGGTTGGTCTCGTGATAAATGCAGTCACATGAAAGTATTGTGCGAACAGACCAAAAATACAGATGCCTATTTGTAGAAGAATGTACCCGTAAACAAACATTATATTTATGGGTGCATTCTTCTTTTTGTTAATGTACAGCCGTACCAAAGGATGAGCCGAGTTGCCTGTCAGGAAAGACGATCCAAAAGAAAGTTGAATTCTCTGGGGAACTTGGATAGTTGAAAGTAGAATTGCGGTTTTGTAAACTTTCGTTTCTGAGGGATTTAAAACCTAGATGAGATGAGTTTTAAATATTCATGATGTCGGAAAATAAGACAGTAATAATTGCAGTGCAGTCATGCCCTTTTAAACCATATAACGAATACCCTTTAGACCCTGAAAGGCGCAGAAACCCCGAATCTGCCCGATCCATATTCTGCCTCAAAAGAAGAGGAAGCAGGACAACAGTCAACATTAAAATGCTCTCACAAAACACATTGGCATCAGCTTTAAAAGGCAATGCAAACAACGTCAAGCGAGGAACAATTCAAATCAACTGTCACAGATCGTTTTGTGGCATGACAGCCTGCGTGAAGCTAGGACACGCCCCACTCTGCCTGTGTATGGACACCCCTTGCGGGGCAACTTGGCTAGGGGTCTGGGGCAGAGTCCCGTCGGTGGAGGTCGAATTTTTTATTTTAAAATTTGGAATTTATCTTGCCAGCAAAATTGAGCAATAATTTTGAAAATTTGTGCGCAAAAATTCGGCATACTTCACATCACAGTCTGCATATCTATCGAAGAATCTTCAGTAAATCTGGAAATTTTTGCATCATGAAGATCGACACCATGAGCCTGGGGTAAAATATGATTTACGAATGGTTATCCTGACTCGGGAGCATCGTCAACAAAAAAACTAATATTTTTTTTCTTTTTCATTCCGTTGTTGGCTGGTCAGGAGAGCGGTCGCCTTTTCTCCCAGCCCCGCTCCCGCCACCGTATCCACCTCTGCGATAAGGTAGAAACCCCCAAAAACCTAATCTCGAATTGAATTTCTGACTAAATTCTCGACTCTTCCGGAGATGATCGGCTTGACGGCCTGCATATAGGGCAGAGAATTCAGTTTTGACGCCGAAAAAGTAAAATCTGAACACCCGCACCTTAAAAAACCATTTAGACAAAGTTTGAAGCAATGATTCTGCAGGTTTGTGAGTTCAGATATGCCTATATATAAAATGATAATCATTAGAGTCTAATGATTATCATTTTATCGATTGATGTTGGGCATATCTGAACTCACAAACCTGCAGAATCATTGCTTCATAGAGACTTCAACTGAACAATGAAGACTAAAACCTGCCTTCCAAAACGGAGGGTGAAGCAGGCGCTCTGGCTCTGCGCCTCAGGCGCACATTGGTATGCAAGCCTGAACCCATATGCGAATCGCTGGCTCTCTGTCGTGATCTTTTAACCTTTCATCTCGTCTATCATGTCTGCAGCTCTGTTAACATGCGAAATTGCTCTGTATACCGTCTTCCACGTGCTTTCTCATTTAGAAGAGAAATTGAATTAGATTAAATATTTACGCAAGCATCAAAACGTGAAACATCTATTTGTTATGCCTGCGTTTTAATGCAAAACTGTCCTGAAAAGCTGGCTTTCTCCCTTGGTCTGGAAGGCCGATTTCTGCAAGATAAGAGAATTAGCTCCCCTCAGTCCCAGATTCAGCCATCAGTACAGCCATCAGTACAGCCATCAGTACATCAGTACGCTGGAAAACTCAATGGCCCATTGAGAAAAACTCAATGGCCAATGGATATTTTTAATTTGAGACACTTTCGGTCGCATTCCCCATTGCATGCATCTCACCCTCAGGTTCAACTCAGTCAGCCAATTCAACACACGATTGCATCTCGCAATGCAACAATGGAAAAGGAATAAGATTTGTGCATCTATCCATTGAATTGGTTATATTGACATGAACTCGAGGGTGAGTTACAATGGGGATACGGGCGAATGAATAATTAGAATGTGAAAAAACGGATGTGAAAAAAAGTTTTGGGGGCAGCTGCACCCCAAAAATTATCCTCACGAGATCTACACGAAAATGCGCAGACATACTGCGAATGATGAAGGGCGATGGTAGCGCGCACATGCAACTAAAATTCAAACCCTGTAATGCTGTACCTTTGACGAAACTTTCTGTACAACGCCGACGACATTACATTTCATATGCTTGCAAAAATTGCGACAGTTCAGATTTCTCCACAAGATGAATATCAGAACGATTGTGGTAGATCTATTGGAAAACTATGCCATTCTCGCACGAGTAGAATCCATGGATAGATGATCGAAGCGATATTTAGCATTAACCCGATTATGCAATGGACAAATGCATAAATTCTTGTATAGAGAATCCGGCTTGCCGAAGGGCGCAATGATGTTCTCGGCCAATTATACGAGACGGACAAAATAGCGTGTTTATCTGCTAAAGCGTTTTTCTACAAACATTTTCATTACAAGTCATCGGATCTCCTAAACATCATACTTCAATTAATTGCAGCATTATTCTGCCAATATTGCATTGTGCAATTATGAATCCTCTTTTGGGAAAACGGGCATAATTCCATTTTAGTCTCCATACTTTTCTAGCAACAACGGCACAATTCCTGGATTTTTGTTTTTTTCCACAAAAATGTTCTTTTCACAGACTCTATAAGATCCATTTGCAGTCAGCTCAAATGTGCCTTTTTTGCGCAAGCGTAAAGCGTTACTGGGGAGAACAGAGACCATGGGTGACATCGAACTCAGATATGGGAAAAAGTGGAATTATATGCCCTTTTTCCCAGCAAATAGGCTTCAATTACGGTTGCAGTTTTGCATAATTGTCCGTTTGTGCTAGCTATATATCCATAGCGTGATAAAAAGCGGTGACAATCGATGTGAGGTCCATGGAAATCTTGTCAAACCCCTCTGGAAACCGAGCTCAAGGTCAACCGTGGCGGGCCAGTTTTCTGGCCCTATGCGGTCTTCTAGCTTATTTTCAGTTGCTGAAATCCGTCTCTCGAGAGCTGAAATTCTCCGCACCGCGCTCTCACCAGCTGTCGCTCGCAATGCCAGCAGTCTACCCGCCTTTTCCTGGAGCGAACTTCCGTCCGTCTTCCAGTCATTGAAAACTTAACGCCGGGTTCCATCTTTCCTCAGGGAGGGTGGCACGCCGTTCCGTTGCCAATGCCGGAAGCCAAATGCTAAACTTTCCAGAGAAATATATATATATTTATTCAGTTCCATCTTGGAATTCTTCCTTCAGCTCCCTGAAACCTCCTCATTAGGAACGAGTGTACAGCGTGTCCCGAAGTGACCAACTTTCCTCATTGTCATATGCGGTGGTGCGAGGCAAAAACGAACTTCTCTCCTACAGGGCCTCCGCTGATTCGATTTTACACAAGCCGTTGCACAGACTGCTTCCAGCACGACATAATCGTGAGAGTAAAATGGTTCTCAGCAGTGCTGCGGTGTGCGTTGCATCCAATTTTATAGGGATGGATCTGTGTCCTGATCACAATCACAGTCAGGATTCCACTAGAAGATTTTACTGAATGCTCATGACTATGAATAAGCATTGCAATTGGGCCAATTTCCCTCCGCAAATTGGCGTCCTTCGCGGCCCACTTCCAATTCTCTTATTGGAGATTCGACTATGAGCATGCTTAAAAGACCGAATTCGGAAACGATGCGAAACCGTAATAACGTCACTTCGTTGCCGTGGCAACAACACGTGTTACGCAATGTCGGCTTCCTCTGCTCACTTCCTCTTTCCCTCTTCGATTTCTCTGCCTGTCAAGGCGGAGAGTCACAAACAGGTTACTCGTATTTTAATCTTCTCTACTCGCCAATTGTTTTTTTACGCTCGCGTTTTTTAATCAGGCGGCGTAGAGGAGTTACAGAAGAAGTCGTCCTTGGTGCCACAAAGGTATGTATAGTGGCAACGGAATAAATGTTACATGTAAAAATAGCGACTGTTCCGGTTTTAAGAAAGTCCATGCTGCGGAAATAAAGATCCTCTTTGACAAGAGAGATCAAAATCTGATACCTGCAGAAAGCCTAGTTGCAATCTGATATTTTAATTTCCACCGCCTGGATAAAAGCAAGACGAAATAAAAAAAAAACGTTTCGGGGGCAACAGTCAAATGAAAAAATGCATGTGTGAGTACATTAATTCCGCCGCTGCTGCAAACCCGCCGCCGTATTCCCCATTGCAACTTACCCTCAGGTTCAAGTCAACAGTCAATTCAACAGATGGATGCATCTTTCAATGCAACAATGGAAAAGGAATAAGCATTGCGCACAGAAATTTAATTTTTGCAACACAAATCTATTAATTGAATTGGCTACATTGAGTTGAACCTGAGGGTGAGTTGCCATGGGAATACGGCCACCCAGCATACCAGACTAATGGGTACACCTCTATACACGCTTTCGAAAATAGAATTTTCCCAAGTGTATATGGTAGACCCTGTCTACACATAGAGTGGAACTTTTCAGGGAATATCTGCAGACGCTCCGCATCCTTCCTTTTCAACAGGTTTCAGACGGTTTTCCAAACCAAAAGATCGAGCTGACACTTTGAGATTTCCTCCAGATGCTGGTGGGGCCAGGTTCAGTACGCCATCAGCTAATACGACTTCTCCATGGTGTCTGACTACGTCTTCCAAAGAGCAAGTGTGCTTCTGAAATCGGACCGTAACAAAACGCGAGCATGACCGTTGAGCGCAACTGGCGTTTGGCGATATGAACGCATATTTTTAATGATGGGCAGTTGGGCAGATGATGATGGCAAGGGTCTTCCATACGTCTCATGATAACCCCTGCGAATTTCAGCTTTGCAGTGCTGACTTGCGTTGGTATTTCCTTGTGTTAAATGCGTTGTGTTGTGTTCAATAACTTCAAGCACCGCACGATAATTAAAAGAAGAGCGGCACCAAATCTCCCATTACCTGATGCCACAAAACTGCAATGCGCTCATTCGGGGTTGTCGGAAGACTTTTGGAAAACACTGTACAGCTGTATCAATTATTTTGTGGGAAACCAGAAAAGAACCTTGATCGATCTTAGACATTCTGTCGGAACATACAACTCAGGGCGACCTTTCATTTTGCATGTCCCATGCACGGCGGCCGGTCATATTCTGCATTTGACAATTTTTGCTGATGTGTCGGTAATTTGATCTCGCGAAGATCCAGAGTCAACCGTTTCACAAGGCTCGAAAAGGAATTTTTCTCTATGAAAATCCTGCACAAAAGAAATAAAAAAATTTCAGAGCAACTCGGACTATAGGAATTCACGCAAACTCGTGGGTATGCGGTTAAAAGCTTGTGAAAAAATGAATTATAATACAACCCAGTGTGAATCCAACTAACAGTACACTCATGTGCAGAAGTTCCAAAATTCACGGATATTGCCTGAACTCATAGATTTCATTGCCCTATCAAAAGATCCATGAAATGCAAATGCGTGATCAGGTGGTCAGGTTAAAAAATGGTTTAAAATAAAAGACAACGCTTTCAAGTGGCTGGTTTATTGAACATCACGTTTTGCAATAAGGCAGAATTACACAAATGAAATGGTAAAAAATTTCATTGTTTGAAAAGTTTGATCAAGTTGACGGAATGCTGAAAAAACAGAATTTGGTTCAACCCAAAAATCCCAATACTTCACTCTTTACACGAAGTTCAGTTTGGAACACTATATTTTAACATGCGCTTGGATAGGAAGTGTTCCTTTAAGAACACTTGGTCTGTTATTGGAACAAACTGAGTGTTCCATTTCCAGCGATTTGGAACATTCAAGGTGCTCCAATGGAACACTTAAGGTGTTCCAAATCGCTTATGTGTTATAAAAATCTGTGACAAAATTGTTAGAGATTTGGAACACTCATTGTGTTCCAAGAACACACCAAAGTGTTCCATAAATGTTCTTAAAAGACCAATCCCTATCTAAGCACATGTTAAAACACAGTGTTCCAAACTGAGCTTCGTGTTTATAGTGTAGGGTGACCATTGATCAGCAGGTAGATTACCACTGATAACGCACGCCCAAACATGAACGTAGCGTTACCCAAGGTAAATAAAAAGAAGGTATGCCGGACTCAATTTCGGGCTCGGTCGGATGACGCGTCACTGTGGCAAGACACAAGAATGGCGAGACAGCGCGCATGCAAAAAACAGAAAAAGCCACACACTAAACGTTAATATCTCTTGAACCAGGGTGGATTCAAGGAAAATATATGTTTTTAGGACTTTTATCTTTTTATTTCGGAAACCATAAACACAAAATTGTGCGGAAATTTCTATTGTGGACCATTCTCGAAACTGATCTGAAATTTCAAAGCGCTGAATAACTGTTTTTTTTCATGCAATGCCGGTATACAAGTCAGTATAGTCCAAACTTTGATTGGAATCCTCTCTTTTCTGTGTTCTCGCAAGAAAATTGGGTGAGTGGATTTATTAAAATAGACTTATTCCTCAGGGTGGTTCTCTGGTTCTCAATACACACCGGTTCTCAACACACATTTCGATTCAAACTGGTTCTCAACACACAATTCGACTCATACTGGTTCTCAACACACAATTCGATTCAAAATGGTTATCAACACACAATTCGATTCAAACTGGTTCTCAACACACAATTCGATTCAAACTGGTTCTCAACACACAATTCGATTCAAACTGGTTCTCAACACACAATTCAATTCAAACTGTTTCTCAACACACAATTCGATTCAAACTGATTCTCAACACACAATTCGACTCATACTGGTTCTCAACACACAATTCGATTCAAAATGGTTATCAACACACAATTCGATTCAAACTGGTTCTCAACACACAATTCGATTCAAACTGGTTCTCAACACACAATTCGATTCAAACGAGTTCTCAACACACAATTCGATTCAAACTGGTTCTCAACACATGATTCGATTCAAACTGGTTCTCAACACACAATTCAATTCAAACTGTTTCTCAACACACAATTCGATTCAAACTGGTTCTCAACACACAATTCGATTCAAACTGGTTCTCAACACACAATTCGATTCAAACTGGTTCTCAACACACAATTCGATTCAAACTGGTTCTCAACACACAATTCGATTCAAACTGGTTCTCAACACACAATTCAATTCAAACTGTTTCTCAACACACAATTCGATTCAAACTGGTTCTCAACACACAATTCGACTCATACTGGTTCTCAACACACAATTCGATTCAAAATGGTTATCAACACACAATTCGATTCAAACTGGTTCTCAACACACAATTCGATTCAAACTGGTTCTCAACACACAATTCGATTCAAACGAGTTCTCAACACACAATTCGATTCAAACTGGTTCTCAACACACGATTCGATTCAAACTGGTTCTCAACACACAATTCAATTCAAACTGTTTCTCAACACACAATTCGATTCAAACTGGTTCTCAACACACAATTCGATTCAAACTGGTTCTCAACACACAATTCGATTCAAACTGGTTCTCAACACACAATTCGATTCAAACTGGTTCTCAACACACAATTCGATTCAAACTGATTCTCAACACACAATTCGATTCAAACTGGTTCCAACACACAATTCGATTCAAACTGGTTCTCAACACACAATTCGATTCAAACTGGTTCCAACACACAATTCGATTCAAACTGGTTCTCAACACACAATTCGATTCAAACTGGTTCTCAACACACAATTCGATTCAAACTGGTTCTCAACACACAATTCGATTCAAACTGATTCTCAACACACAATTCGATTCAAACTGGTTCTCAACACACAATTCGACTCATACTGGTTCTCAACATACAATTCGATTCAAAATGGTTATCAACACACAATTCGATTCAAACTGGTTCTCAACACACAATTCGATTCAAACTGGTTCTCAACACACAATTCGATTCAAACTGGTTCTCAACACACAATTCAATTCAAACTGTTTCTCAACACACAATTCGATTCAAACTGGTTTTCAACACACAATTCGACTCATACTGGTTCTCAACACACAATTCGATTCAAAATGGTTATCAACACACAATTCGATTCAAACTGGTTCTCAACACACAATTCGATTCAAACTGGTTCTCAACACACAATTCGATTCAAACGAGTTCTCAACACACAATTCGATTCAAACTGGTTCTCAACACATGATTCGATTCAAACTGGTTCTCAACACACAATTCAATTCAAACTGTTTCTCAACACACAATTCGATTCAAACTGGTTCTCAACACACAATTCGATTCAAACTGGTTCTCAACACACAATTCGATTCAAACTGGTTCTCAACACACAATTCGATTCAAACGGTTCTCAACACACAATTCGATTCAAACTGATTCTCAACACACAATTCGATTCAAACTGGTTCCAACACACAATTCGATTCAAACTGGTTCTCAACACACAATTCGATTCAAACTGGTTCCAACACACAAT
>JASGXE010019744.1:0-11464 GCA_030068105.1 Sinentomon sp. SZTP_YWyxl
ACTCTCGTCCTCTTGCTGATGAATTCGATTGCTCCCGCCGCACTCTCGTCCTCTTGCTGATGAATTCGATTGCTCCCGCCGCACTCTCGTCCTCTTGCTGATGAATTCGATTGCTCCCGCCGCACTCTCATCTCTCTTACTGATGGAATTCGATTGCTCCCACCGCACTCTCGTCTCTCTTGCAAATGAATTCGATTGCTCACGCCGCACTCTCGTCTCTCTTGTTGATGAATTCGATTGCTCCCGCTGCACTCTCGTCCTCTTGCTGATGAATTCGATTTCTCCCGCCGCACTCTCGTCCTCTTGCTGATGAATTCGATTGCTCCCGCCGCACTCTCGTCCTCTTGCTAATGAGTTCGATTGCTCCCGCCGCTCTCTCGTCTCTCTTGCTGATGAATTCGATTGCTCCCGCTGCACTCTCGTCTCTCTTGCTGGTGAATTCGATTGCTCCCGCCGCACTCTCGTCTCCCTTGCTGATGGATTCGATTGCTCCCGCCGCACTCTCGTCTCTCTTGCTGATGAATTCGATTGCTCCTGCCGCACTCTCGTCTCTCTTGCTGATGAATTCGATTGCTCCCGCGGCACTCCCTCTCTTGCTGATGAATTCGCCAAAAAGGTGCTGCTGCTGCTTTGCTGTCGGAGAACTCAACCAGTTTCCAGAGCCAAGGAGTGATGTCGTCAAACGCGTCAAATGCGTTTCTTTCAACTCCATCACGAGTTGGCCAACTCGTGTTGAGAGCCCTCAATAGGCGGAGACTCGAGTCTTTTCTGCGTTTTGGGTGAGTTTTTTATTCAGCACCCTGGTTTCCGCAACGAATGAATGAATGATTCACGTCATACATATGTGGACATCATGCGATGACAAGTGAAAACTTCGCTCCGGTTTTTTTTTTGATGTCGCATGTCTCATCGCATGATGTCGCATGAACCGGTTTTTCCACAATGTGCGACCTTTTGTTCAATGGATCTTCAGCGGCAGGCTTCCACCCACCAACCCACTTTTTCGTCCATTCAGCAAAAGTCGTTACAGAGTTGGGTTCCCAGTTTTTTTATTTATTTTTTATTTTATTTTTTTTTCTTGAGAAATCGCAAGAAGGTGGAACCCCTTCTCTTGCCTTTCCCTCACTATACTTTTCTTTCATTGCCTCTCCTTGTTCCCTCCCTCTTTTCTCTCTCTCTCTCTCTCCCTCTCCTGGTTGCGCCACTTCATCTATATTCAGTGATTTTTCCCTTTAGGCCAATGCAAGCAACAGCATCGCTCTGGACACTGGACAAGCCGCTCCAAGGTGGCCTCCAGAAATGCGAATCTGCAGGGTCAATGGTCCGATTTTTTAAACGAAGCCCATCTTTTAGGCCGCGGATTATTTTCTTTTTAAATGCAATTTTGTACACAAAAAAAAAAAAAGAATCCGCGGCCTAAAAGATGGGCTTCGTTTAAAAAATCGACCCAATGTGTTCTTTTTTTGCGTTGGCGGCCTGGGAAGAAATTGAGTTCCATTCACGGATGCTCCGCGGGAGGACGGAGAAGTAACCGATATCTTTGCGGCATCCAATTTGCCTTCCCTTCAACCGGTGGCCATTACGAGAGACATTGTAAGACGGGGTTTGAAGAAGGGGTTTCAAATCGGAGGTCAGCCAAAGAAAGTCCGGGAAGAGTTTTTACAAACCATGCCGCGACTTTGGATGGCAGAGAGCGTTTTGTGCAATAATGTTCGATTGGGGCCCTACTCGAGAGAAAAAATATTTTTTTTCATAGCTATCTGAACCTGGCCAAACCCTGTCCCCACTCGGAAAAAACAAAGCTCGCTGGGGGCCCAGGCCAGCCATCTAAAGTCGCGGTAAGGTTTTAAACTGGCGTCCGGGAAGCCAGTTTACAAAAATGTGACTTTGCAGGGTTTGTAAACTGGCGTCCGGGAAGCCAGTTTACAAACCCTGCCGCGACTTTACGAATAGATGGCAGGCCGCGGGGCCCCTACCGAGCATTGTTTTTTCCGAGAGGGGACAGGGTTAGGTCAGGTTCAGAATGCTTTAGGTTTAGATGGCAAAAATTATTTTTCTTTCTTGCGAAAACAGGGCCCCAATCGAGCATTCTTGCACAAAACGCTCTCTGCCATTTAAAGTCGCGGCAGGGTTTGTAAAACCGTGTCCGGGAAAGAAGGGCACGCCGGGAGCACCTCCATCTGCTTGCAAGACAAGAGAGTGCCATCCAAGCCTTTTATCATTTCAGAAGGATTTCTAGTTTTACAAATCAGTTAGGAACGAATTGCGCTGATTTCCGTTGAATCTTTTCAATTGCTTCAATTTCTCGAATCTTACCAATATAATGGATCCCAAACGGCTGAGAAAATTGAAAGAATGGCCCTACAAGACAAGAGAAATAAGCAGCTGATTTTGTCGAGGGTACGCTTTGTCTTTAAAGCTTTTCTGGTGAGGGAGGAATAGCATGCGATGAGCTTTGTTAAGATGTGACGTGACTTTGCCAGGTGAGATTCTTGGAGATTGCAATGCCGAGATCTCGTATACTCATACACATCGACTGGCTTAAGGATCTGGGAACAGAGAGTGTATACACGTACTGTAGTGGAACCTGGGATAGTTCGGAGGACACAGGAAGAAGGGCACATTTCTCGCCATTCAATAATTCATCTGGTTAACCTTACATTTTGTGGACGATGTCCTTTATACCGTAAGATCGTGTCCATAAAAAGTGCAAAATCCTCTGGACCTGGCACGATCATTCTTGCCACCTTTCTTGAAATTTTGTTCATGAAATATTTGAATCTTCTTTCCTCCTTCATGAATTCAAATTTCAACAATTTTCCCGCATTCTCAGGCGCGGTAAGAATCCTTGCGATCCTCAATTTTTCTGACGAATATTTCACTCTTAAACAGTTGCAGCAAAATATTTGAAAGTGTCTTCATCACGAAATCCTAATTACTGTGACTCGACGGTCTTATTTGCTCCTTCCCAACATGGTTTCAGTCATGGTATCTCCTGCACAACTTAACTTTTGGAATTTGTTCAGGATATTGCCGAATCCCTGGATGACAGATGCTCGGTGCATGCTGTGTTCATCGATTTTAAGCAGGCATTTGACATCTTTCCACATTCTTTACTCTCAGCAAAATTACACTCCTATGGTTTTTCCTACCAATTTTAGCACTCTTTGGAAAGTTATCTCTCCAACCGACGTTTAGTCGTGTCCTTCATTAACTATGCAAGTCCCATATGTCTAGACCTGTGCTTTCTGGGGTCCCTCGAGGTTGCGTAATAGGTCCCCTCATTTTTATAATTACAATAAAATGACCTTCGCGGACTGCCAACTGAATGTTTGCCGATGCTAATGTTATTTGATTGGGCGTGCGAATATTCATAGATTGCAAAGCGATCTTGTAGCGTTTGATGAATGGAGAGGTGGGATGATCCCCAAGCAAGGCAAATGCTCTTGTGTATGCTGAATTTCGTAAAAGCTGCTGTCAACAATTCTGATCATTCTCCGGGTACTGGGAAAGCTTAGCTCAGGTATTAGGACCTCAAAAATATCATTGCCAGGAATTGAACCAAAAAATCAGAAGAGAGATCAAAAACCGACGATCATTTTGTTCAAAAATGGGTACAGAATACGACCTTGCAAGGGCCGAGATGTTTTTTCCCCCAAGGATGCGAATCCTTGGAGGAAAAACGTTGAATGCGTTTCCTCCTTTGACTACTACAACATGATGGATAAACATGGGCCGCGAATATCTGAATTCCAAACATATCGCCAGAATTTGGACCAATGAAGCGCTTCCGCAATTTGAATGACGCCATCAACACAGACGACCACAATCAGAACTGAACAACGGGACTTGTGTTTTTTCGCTATGGGTTTTCAGCCGAAAACACATCAAATTGGACCCAAATGAGAATAAAACCAAAGCAAAAATCGCTTCTGGCAGGTTCTTTTTCTTTTCGTTTTTTTTTCTTGACGCACGACCCCGCAGCTTCATTATTGAACTGCAGGAAATAATTGGACGCTGTTTGCTGTTTTGCTTTTTTTTGTTTTTTTTCCCTTCCTATGCAATTTCCTTGCCATTCTGTCGAATTGTGGATTTTGCGGTGACGCGAAGGGCCAATGATATTCGAAGGTTTAGGTTTGGATATAGGTTTTTGCAAAACACATGTCGCAAGGCAATGCATAAGCGTAATAGGCTATTGCAGACCTGTGAAAGAAACTTATATGCAAATAAGTATTTTTTCGCACAGACCAAATAAGCAAAATATTCGTAGACCCAGTTTCTTTTTTGGCACTTCATCATCTTGAATGAGAGTAAATTGCTCACTTGCTCACTGCGGATTTTTCTTGAAGCTCTCTGCTTGTGGCTGGCGCTGGGTTCGCTTTCGGCTTTATGGCTTTCTTCAATGCAGTACCTAAACGCAACTTGGAAACTGTGGCGCGAGCGACCATTTGGCGTCAAGCGAGAGATTTGATTGAAATCGCACCTATGCCGTGAACGATGCCTTTTACCTGTCCACTTCTCTGCCTTTCACGGAAAATGCTTTTTGTTTTTGTTTTTGGCCAAAATAATTATGCACTTCATGGTTCAGGGAGCAGTGAAGTCGGTCATTGAGTCGATATGCTCAGTGGTGCATCGAGGTTTAAGCATTATTTGATTTGATGTGTGAGCATAACGTTCATTATTGTTCTATTGGCCCAGTGGTGTATAATTAGCAAAAATACCTGCATTTTGTTTACGAAGTATGTGCGTTACTGGCATGAGATCATCAGCGTTATACCTCCCCTGGAGACGGATTGGGCTAGCATGCAATCCTCACTCTCACAGACAAAATGACTCAGCTGAGCAGTTACTTGTTCGAATGATTACTGTGATTTGATTCTGTTTTTTTTTTGTTTCGGCGAAAATGTATTCGTATGCATTGGGCAAAATTGAGAATATGAACTACTTTGGTGGCGCGCTTGATTTTGTAACATGCACCCGGTTAACAACGGCCCACAGTCCAGTCTATCCCCGCGTATTATACGAATCGGGGAATATCCCGATTTGGCGCTTGGACAAAAAAGCAAAATAAAGCGAATCTAACCTGACCCAACCACCCTAACCTGCCCAAACCTCACCAAACTATAACCTATCCCAACATTACCAAACCCATTTTCTGCGGTCAGAGTGTTTTCCTGCATCGTTTGTGGCTTGGTACTTTTACATGGGGGTTAGATGGAAAAGTGCCCGATTCATATAGATTAATCAAATACGCGTCCGGGGGTGGATTTCGTGGGATAGGGGGAAGTGGACCGAATGTTGTTTGGGCAGAATGAATTTTAGGCCGAATGGACTTTAGTCCGAACGGCACCTGGTCCGAATGGGTTTTGGCCAGAATGGCTTTTGGTCCGAATTGACTTTCGATCGAATGAACTTTAGCCCGAAGGACGTTTGCTCCGAATGGGTTTTAGTCCGAATTGTTTTTAGTTCGAATGGTTTTTAGTTCGAACGCTTTTTAGTTCGAATGGTTTTTAGTTCGAATGGTTGTTAGTTCGAATGCTTTTTAGTCAGAATTGTTTTTAGTTCGAATGGTTTTTGGTTCGAATGTTTACTGGTTCGAATTGCTTTTGGTTCGAATGTGTTTTAGCCCGAACGAGTTTTGCACCGAATTGGTTTTAGTTCGAGTGGCGTTTGGATCGAATGTCGTTTGCATCGAATGTGATTAAGAACGAAAAATTTCCGAAACATCTGGCTTTTGCGCTGTGGTTGTTATGTTGGTTTAATCCTAAACATCAGCTTTAACATTGCATAAAATGGGTCGGGATATTTGTTGGGGATGACATTTTAACGCCAAAATTGTCTAACTTATCGAAACACAACCTAACCTAACCTAACCTAACCTAACCTAACCTAACCTAACCTAACCCGTTCTATAACCTATACCCAGATAAAACAAACAAGAGAGGCGGTTGCAAGATGTGGAACTGTTCAGATTCAAAACAAACTATCTCCATCTGCGCAGTCTTGTGCGGAAAAATTCAGAATCTGCCAAAGTTTAACGTCAACAGCCGAGAAGAATGGACAGTGGGTCGAACTGAAGTTTGTTCGAATGCCACTTGGACAGAAACCAAATTCCATTGAATCGTATCTGGATCGAATGTGCATTAGACCGAATGTGCATTAGATCGAATGGCGATTAGTCCGAATGCGTTTTACTCCGAGTGGTTTTTAGATAGAATGGCTATTAGATCGAATGATTTTTAGGTCGAATTGCATTTGGATAGAATCTCGTTTTGTCAGAATGTACTTTACTCCGAACGGCGAATAGACCGAATGCGCATTGGGGCGAACGGTTTTTAGATCGAATGGTTTTTAGATCGAATGGTTTTTAGATCGAAGTATTTCTAGTTCGAATGCATTTTAGTTCGAATGGTGATTGGATCGAATTTTCGGTCTAAAAACCATTCGATCTAAAGTACATTCTATCCAGCTGAATGTAAAAATCTTGTCCAGCGTTTCTTGGCGGTTGTCGATCAACCAGAGACAGATTTCGCAAACTGGGACTTGAATGGTAACCAAGAAAGCCTGTGCATTTGACGTTTCTTTATTGACTTGTCAAGTCATCACCAATAATGGAGCCACAAAATTGTCTTCGATGAACGCAGGTCGACAAAATGGCACACATAAATTTCTGACTGCTCTCGAAGCACATTTTGCCGACAATGTGAAAAACTTATGACTTAACGGAGGGTATCCGGAAGGGCTTCCACACATGGTGTGAGGTTCTTTCTCCGCAGTTTTGACATCATGGATCTGAATTCAGTCCTTTTCATGGCCAATAAACCACAATCTGTCCTGTTCAATATCAATTCTGTCCGACATGCCACTGATCGTGAAAAACAAATTCAAGAGCTGTGATGTATGGTTCGGGTCACTTTGGTACCACGGAATTTGTTAACTCGGAATTTGGTACCACGAAAAATAGGGGTGCGGAAATTGGTACCATGGAATTTGGTAGAACGGAAAGTGGCACCAATAAAAAATCGGAGTGTAGAATTTGGCACCACGGAATTATGCAGAATGGAAACTCGCACCAGAAAAAAATCGGGGTGTGTAATTTGTCACCATGGAATTTGGCAGAACGGAAACCGGCACCAGGGAATAAAAGGGGTGCAGAAATTGGCACCACGGAATTTGGTAGAATGGAACGTGGCACCAGGGAAAAAACGAGGTGCAGATTTTGGCACCATGGATTTCGATCGAAAGGAAACTTGCACCAGAAAAACGTCTGTAAATATTTTTGCACCAGAGGTCACCTGAAAATGCCAGTTCACAGAAGACCTTAGTTGGCATAATGCCAGTTTACAGAAGAACATTTTATTTGGTTCCGTCGAAATGATTGCTACGGCCCCAACTTGATGCCACTTACCTCCCAAACATGACAGCAGTGGGTTCTCGCATAATAAGTAGATTGATTGATTGATTTGATTTTCTTTTTTGTCGGAGTTTCCTCCTCTCAATATTATTTAGACAGGTTTAGAAGGCACACGAATTACAGAGTGCAGGTGGACAAAACAAAAGCTGCAGACTTGAACACACAGCAGCAAAATTGTTATTCAAATTACAAAAATGTTTTACACGTAATTCAGGCAATGGTTCATTGCAAAACCAATCCAACAGTCCTATAGGTGGATGGGTTTAGCAGCTAGGAACGAGCAGGCAGATTAGGGCAGATGAAAGCTTTCAGTCGCTCCTGAAGGATCGAGATACTCTGTGGCTGGTCGGTCAAACACTTTCGGGGGGAGAGAGTTCCACTTCAGAATAGTTCTGCCTAAGAACGAGTGCATGCCGATATCCTTTTTAAAGATCAGTGA
The DNA here is from genome assembly GCA_030068105.1 of Sinentomon sp. SZTP_YWyxl. NCBI lineage: Eukaryota > Metazoa > Arthropoda > Protura > Sinentomata > Sinentomidae > Sinentomon > Sinentomon sp. SZTP_YWyxl. The sequence goes on from JASGXE010019744.1 coordinate 7,854, forward strand.
GCACAGCTTTATAATTATCGTTTTTATGGGAGTAAAATGAAGGCAAGTCCAGACAACTGAGCATATTCCCCCATCCCCCAATGTTTCCAACGATCAGGAAGAGGCATGTGAATCTTGTTATCTCCGTCCTTGCTTGGAGGGAGTCCCACCTCAGGGAAGCTAACATGAGACTGACACTACTACGTCGTCTGTGATCACCGAACACAAAACGGGCAGCCCTACACTGTACCCTCTCCATGTCGGAAATCTGACCACAACGCCATGGATACCAAGCTGCGACAGCATATTCATGGATTGGGCGCACAAGGCCGAAATAGGCCAATTCCCTAATTCTAGGCGGGCATTTCCTGTAATTCCGTTTTATAAAATACAGGGACCTGTTTGCCTTCGAAGTAAACGTGCTAATATGTGGCGACCAGTCAAGCTTGGTTGTGAACTTGACCCCAAGATGGATGAGTTCTTTCTGTGGGATCAAAACACGATCATTAAAAAAAAGTGATGCAATGCAATCTTTCTTGGTAGAGAAACTCGCCTGAGCCTGTGCGAACGCTCTTCCCGCCCTTCCCATACGCACTTCGAGCCCTGCGTGAGCAGAGCAAATTTTTTTCAATTTTGAACAGCTTTGCTACAAGAACGTGCATAGATACTCGTGCTTTGTGTTTGTTTTTTTCGTCGTCAATTACCAATCCACCCGAATCACTTCTCAGATCGAATTTTGAGCTGTGGCCTTCATGGACGGTTTAATCTCATTATTTGACGCCAGATCGACAAATATCCAAGTATTTGAAACATGACGATGCGAAATGGGATTCGAAAAATCCAGCACCCATTTGTATAACGTTCCATTTTTCTACCAAATTCCGTGGTGCCAATTTCTTCACCCCTACTTATTTCTGGTGCAAGTTTCCTTTCGATCAAAATCCATGGTGCCAAATTCTATACCTCGTTTTTTTCCTGGTGCCACTTTCCGTTCTACGAAATTCCGTGGTGCCAATTTCGCCACTCCAATAATTCCCTGGTGCCGGTTTCTATTCTACCAAATTCCATGGTGCCAAATTATACACCCTGGTGTTTTTCTGGTGCCAGTGTCCGTTCTGCATAATTCCGTGGTGCCAATTTCTTCACTACGATTTTTTTCTGGTGCCACTTTCTTTTCTTCCAAATTCCATGGTACCAAAGTCCGTTCGACCGTGATGTATATTGGGAACCCAATTTGATCGTGATGAAAGTGACAGGAATTAATCCGTGCTGATATGCTGCAAGTACGAGTATGATGAGGGAGTATAGCGGCGGCGGAATTAATGCACTCATACATGTAAAAAATTGTGACCGTTCAGATTTCGGCAAATACTCTGTGCTGTAGAAATTAAAAATCCTCTTTTGTAACCGAGGTCAAAATCTGACACCTCTAGAACGCTTTGTTGCAATTTGGCGCTTTAATTTCTACCGCCTGCATAAGAATAAAAAGAAAGAAAAAAGTTTCGGAGGCAACAGTTAGATGGGAAAACACATGTATGGGTACACTAATTCCGCCGCCACTATACACCTTTGTTTAGTAGACCCAGACCATCACATTGGTTTAGCTGGTACGTGTAAATTACAACATTGAAAGAATGACGATGATTGTTCTGCCATCCTCCTCTTCCGACGATGACCCAGTGGATCGTTGTAATCTGGCGCATTAATTTCTGCCACCTGCGCACAAAAGTAGAAAGAAAGAAAGAAAGAAAGAAAGAAAGAAAGAAAAACAGTTTCTTAAGGGAAAAACACATGTATGAGTACATTAATTCCACCGCCACCATATTCGTATCTTGCTCTTTTATTTTCAGAACGTATATGGTAATTGCTTCGCATATTATTCGCCCTTCAACGATCTATCAAGTGGCGGTGAGATTACTGGACAGTTCTCTGTCAGCGCATGTTTCGGTGTCACTTCTTTACAATGGAAGAGAAATTGCATCGGCAAAAAGTCACCTGGAAGGAGAGAAGACGGAATTACTTCAGATGCAGGTGAATATTTGGTAAAATTTTCTTTCAGCAACATTTGATGTAACGAACTTCCGAGAAGTGATGCACGTTTTACCTTTCCTTTTTCCTTAATCAAAAGCTAATCAAACCTGTCCTAACCGGTAACCCCATACTCTCACTGCATTCTTCTTGTTGTCAACCAACTGGTTGGTGTCCGCCTGTTGCGTCTTGTCAACTTCCGGCTTGAAATCCGTCCATAATGTCCGTGAAACGGGACCGGTAAATGGGGCAGAACGAACTGAGGTAGAAGTGGACTGAGGCAGAATTTTGCATTTTTGGAGGCTGATTTTTTTTATTCTCCGGGTTAGGTCAGGTTAGGTTAGGTTTATAGTTAAGTTAGGACAGGTGTAAGCTACCACCTCCATTCAAAAACTTCCCCCAAAACTCCCTCCTTTCTCCAATTCTACCTCAGTCCACTTCTGCCTCAGTCCGTTCTATCCCAGTCCCCCGATCCCGTAAAACGTCCTCAATTCGCGTATCCACATCTAGCTACTACTGTGACAATTTTCTGGTTTGCTTAAGGGGAGCTCGTCTTTCGGGGCCATAAACCATCTAATGGCTCTCTGACATGTGCAGAAGTCCTAAGATGTCCCTCCTTTTGTCATGCGAATGTGATTTCGTGTTTCGACATTTGGGCCATTTTTGACAGACAAAGAAACCCTTCGTCCTGGGGACATCCAGGTTTTGCGCTATGGCAGAAACTGCAGCGTGTCACATGACTATTTCGTGCGAAATCGGTATCTACGCTCCTTTATTTTTAGGGTTTCCTATTTTGGTCGCAAATAAATTATTTAGAATGATGCAGGTTTCAGGTCACTTGGGTTATATGTGTGTAAGATAATTTGCGATGTCAGTTTTACTTGTGTAGATAAGGGGTTGTGCATGCATGCATGCCTGTGTTGTTCGAGTATAGTGGCGGCGGAAAAAGATTACCCACACATGTGTTTTTCCCATTTGATTGTTGCCTCCGAAACTTTTTTTTCTTTCTTTTTACTCTTATGCATTTGGTAGAAATTAAAGCGTCAAATTGCAACGGAGCTTTCTAGAGGTGTCAGATTTTGACATTAGTGATGAAAGAGGATCTTTTATTTCTACAGCATGACCTTTTTGATAAAATCTCAAGAATGAAAATTTTTCACATATATGGGTAATCTTTTTCCGCCGCCAGTATACAGCCATTTTAAAATTACAGTCCTATTCTTATCCTGTGCTAGTCCGAAGCTGCTGATGCGATAACTCTCAAAGGGAAAACCCTGATAACTGCAAAATGCAAATTCCGCTGGCCTGCAGTTGAAAAGGGCGCGGTGCTTTGCGGTTTTATCGCACCCGATAATTATCTCAGCCAGCGGCATACGAACTCATCTGGGGGCCTGGGGGCCTGCGGGACCAACAACAGTGGAGTTACCCCTAAAGAACAAACAGATAATCTTCAGACTCCTCCGTCCGAATTCCCCAAAGCCACTAACCCCAATCCTAACCCTAAGCTTGAAAAATAGCCCAGTTCACTGTCAGATGCATCTTTCTCGGTAATGGAAAAGGAATATTGTTGTTTATAGAAATAAAATTTTCCAGCAGAAATATTC
>JASGXE010019745.1:0-10018 GCA_030068105.1 Sinentomon sp. SZTP_YWyxl
ATGTCGCTGGCCGCACTGTTTTTGGTACACATTTCTCGTTTTTTCTGCTGATATTTCGGTTCACTTTTTCCGTTAACCATGCACAGAGCATGCAATAGTGGTCAGAGGGTCTTTTGGCCCCAAAAACCTTCAAAAGCCACCGGCTTCTCCGATTTTTCTTTGAATTTTTTGCACTTGACAGATATCTCAAAGACGTGTGTTAATTTTCACAAAACTAGAAAAGCAATCGAGCCCAATTTTTTCAGACATTCATTCAAAAGACCATTCCTCAAATACATGAGCAGAGATTTGAAATTGGTCCGCTCTAAATATGCGAGTCATGCATGCATGCGCTGCTTTGTTAACACCCTGTACCAAGTGACAGACACTATAAACAAGTGAATGAGACCCAGTTGGATGCAGCAGAAGGAGACTTTTTGCAGATTCCCGTCGGGACGTTTTGCTGCAGCCGAAAAAGAAGATGAAAGTTTATGAGGCTCTGTTAGAACGGGCAAACATGTTAGCCTCTCGTAATTAATCCTAAAGTCAGCCTCGCTGCACATTTTTTTTCCAATCCACTTCCGCATGCGCGTCTCTGATTGGTTGTTGGGAATTCCAACTATTTTCAACATCCAATTTTCAAAACCTGACTTAACCAAACCTAACCTGACCTAACCTAACCTAACCTGACCAAACCTAACCCTATTGCAGCCCTATAGAAAGAGTTGCGAAGCGGTGGCAAACATGCCAAATGGCAAAAAGCGGTGGCAATGCAAAAATCCCAAAATTGATGACGTCACAATTTGAGACGACGTGATTGGCTGTTGCGAGCTCCTGGACCGCGGAAGTGGATTGGAAAAAAAAATTATGCAGCCTCGCTACAGGGTGCAGGCGGCAAAATGGCGGAGATTTCAAAATAGTCGTTTGAATCTGCACCAATGACTGTTTGACGTCAGTTTTGGACGCCAAAGCTGACCAGAGACAGTTTTTCAGCACTGCGTGACGTGTCAATCGTTACCAAAGGCCGAAACTGTCCCCAAAAGTCCAGGTAGGTATAGAACAAACGACGACGATCGAAACAGCAACACGTTCGGCAGTGCCAGCAAGAGCTGAAGCAGCTGATGAGATTTTTTGACGGCTATTTCTGAAAGTTTCCGAATTTTCCGGCGGATTTTTGGCTTGCGTGAAACCGCAACAGTGAAGAAATGATTCAAATCAACGGAAATATCAGTCCTTTCGAACAAAAATGCTGCCAAGGCAGCTTGAATTTATCATTATTGCGGAGAAAGAACGGAACGCTGAACGCACGTCGGCCATCAGCGACGTCAAGCAGACGACTACGATATCCAAGCAGACGAGAACCCTGCTGCGGAGATTTGACCTGGCTGATTGGGATATCTTGGTGTTCCGCAAGTGTTGGTGTTGATGATATCTGACTTCACCTGTGCAATCTCATTGCATGATCCCCACGCTGTGGTGCCACATGTTCCGGCTTTCCGGTTTCCAGCTGATTCGGCCTTAGCGAATTCACTCTTCGTTTCATAATGATTTTGTCCCTGATAGTTTAGCTGAAGCTGGCTCAAAAGAAAACTTATGGAACTATGGAAAGTAATTAGACGCGTCGGACAGTCAGCGTCATATGGTATACAAACAATTTTTAAAGGAGGCAAGGCGAATTTCTCCACACAGTATCGTCTTGGATTCTCGATTGTCTTCGATCCTTTTGGCAGTGGGGGCAGGTTGGAAGGTTCTACAGGAAATGGGCAAAGTCCCGAGCGCATCCCGTCAGCCTGAATGCTGAATGTCGGGATCTGATTCCATCTTGCAACAACCAAAATCGTCGCGCAATTCGTGAGATTGAATGCGACCAGTATTAGCAAATCCGAAAGGCGCAATGGTTCGAACTGAACCGCAAAGGCAGCACTATCGAAAACGCTCATGACACGACAATAGAGCTGTCGACATCGACTAATCAACGGACGAAAAATATCTACAGGTTCGCTGAATTACCCTATGAATGTAGAGAATGATAGCATAGCAGTGATGCGGGAGAAAATTAAAATTTTTGAATAATAAAAAAGACGCTCCAACAGCTGGGTACCATTGCATCCTCGCACGACGATATTTGCTTGCAAAAATATACTCTTCATAAACTTTACCACGGAGGAGTCACCACACTTTATTGGCACAACTTTTAACTACATATTTTTAACCTCTGGCTACTTCAGGCATTATCATCCAACGGCAGATTCGCAATGGTCTTCCGACAATGATTTTTTTTTCTGTCATGGGAACCGTGGAAAAACAGTAAACGAGCAATTAAACCATCATTTTTGCGCCCTTGATTATTGAGAGGAGGAAACTCCGAAATAAAATACTTAATCAATCAATTAAAGCTGCTTTTTTAATTTACAGTGACGCCTCCTTAGGTGGTAAGACATATTTCATGAAGCTTCAACCAAGGTGCAATTTATTGTTTTCAGGTAAGTTGCACTCGTTTGTTCGTATGTAGTACATTGTTTACAGTACTTTGTGTATTGTGCCCCGAAAGTTACAATCCAACCTTGTGTGATCCGAAACTGGTTTGCATCCTTGTTGTTTTTCATTTGTTTGCCGTCATATAGTTGGTGTCGATGTGGCTTGTGCGATAGGCTCAGTTTCCGGATCCCAAGTGGTTGGTAGGGTGTGCTGCCGCGGTTTCGGCAAGAAAGTGTCGTGCCTTCTTCAGGCCCGGTTCAACGAACCGTTGGGAGCGTCTTACTCACCCAATGGGTGTGCGCGCAGCAGGCAGCAATATACTGTACACGGAGGTCGGGCAAGCCAACTGCACCTAACCTCCATGCGCGAAGACGTGCACCAAGGGGACATCGAATTTTACAGTTTAGACAATAGGGCATTAATGTCATTAATAAAAATGATAAATAACAGTGGACCCAAAATGCCGCCTTGTGGGACACCAGACGTCACAGTGACTGCGGATTAGACAAGTCCCTGTCCACTCGGACCCTCTGTACCCTATTCGAAAAAGCCAGTTGATAATACAAGGGTCAATATTTAACCTGGTCAGTTTCAAAACAGTATAAATGTTGGGGTCTACTTTGTAAAATGCCTTAGCGAACTCAAGCAACAGCATCAACTTGAGACCCAGAGTCCAGGGCTAAAGACACCTGCCGAACAAAAGCCGTCAACTGGGTTGAGCAGGAATATCCAGGCCTAAACCCATGCGAGCAGGAGAAAGCAAATTCTTGGATCAAGAATTCAAGGATTTTTGAACATATGCCCAACAAGCTGATTGGGCGATACTTTGACGGGTCACATTTTTCACCTTTCTTAAAGATAGGTACAATGAGTGACATCTTCCAAGAGGTTGGAATATCCCCAATATCTAAGCAGGCTTGAAAAAATTTCAACAAAAACTTGCTGAAAACAGAAGGCAGCAGCTTTAGGAATTTTGCCGCAACAAAGTCTTCCCCTTCCGAAATGTTTGATTTAAGCCTATGAAACGATTAATTTCGGTACAGAAGTTTCGGTACAGAACAGAATCAAACACTACAATCATTATCAAGGGAAGGTACAACAAACGAACCAGATTTATTCTTTGGCAAACGTTGAGTTTTGCAGATTTGCTTTACCAAATGCATCTACTAAGGAAGTGACGCGCTGTGGAGAGGTTCATCGTATTAAGCCCCGCCTTGAAAGCAGGATTGCCAACATCTGCGGTGCATCACTGCCTCCGTGATAAAAATACATTTTGCCATGGAGAATGGAGCGCCACTGTCACAGAAATGCAGCTCCCTTCGACGAAGCCTGAACTGATCAGAACATTGTGATTCACATCAGTAACATTTCACCAAAGATGGCTTCGGTTGCTGTGAATGGCCATCCCCAATCGGTGGATAGCCATCCCCAATCGGAGGTTGCTGACGAGTGGTGTTCTGACAAATGTCTATTCGGGAGAACTGCTAATACATTGCCGGGATCGGACATGCTCGCTTGTTCAGTTTGCGAAAAATATTTCCACTTTAAATGCCTGAAAATTAGTTTGAAAGCGAAGATCTATTTCTGGCTGTGTGAGACCTGCATTGATCGCCAAAAAGGACAAACTGCCATTTTAGACAGCATTCCTAAGCTCGCAGCCACTGTAGATAACCTAAAAGCCATTTGTGCTGACCTACAAACATCTGTGTCATCCCTTCCAGAGATCACACACAAGATCTCAGGCATTGAAGGCCAGCTCAATCACATATGTGCTCCATCTTCATCCAACCTGTAGCTGATACGCCTGTGCGACGTTCGCCACCAAAGCCATCATCAAAACGCTACGGTTCGTCAGGCCTGAAATCTGCAGGTGACGCCTGCATGCCAAATGACAAGGCTAAACCGAGTGACATGGTTGGGAATGTGTCATCAGCTGATGACCAACCTTTTGCCACTGTTGGGAGCCAGACCTCCGATGCAGGCCAACTTGGACCTCAAAATGCTGGCTGTACACCGGGCTTGGATCAGACTCCTGCATCAGTTGCTCCTCCAAGGCGCAACCAAACAGAAAATCATCACTCAAGGCGCTTTTCTCCCGCTCGTGAAAAAGGCAGCAAATACAAACCCAACCCACAGCTTGCTCCCAGATTTGCGGCCGTGAAAAGGCCCACTGCCGCTTTCAACCAGTCATTATTCCCGGAACACCCGGTCGAGGCCTGAATCATGGTCCCCTCATGTGACTGCTCGAAGTCCCCGTCAAGTGAATGTGAATGCAAGGCAACGGAAAAGCTTCTGTTTTCGCAAACCGAATGATAATGTTCTCATTCTTGGCGATTCGATTGTCAAGCACATAGCGTGGTGTCTAAATTGTGACCGTATCTCCGTTGTGTTACTGCCAGGGTGTGTCATTCGCCAAATGACAGAATTCATTAAACGCCGACGTCCTCAACGGGATTGAGTGTGTCGTGATTGAAGCAGGCTCCAACAACATGTCAAGGTTCCAGGCGACGAACGAGATCATTCTGGAGCTTGACATTCTCGTCAAAACTATTGTAAGTGTTGCTCCAAATGTGCACGTTTGTGTGATGGGAATACTTCAGAGGAAAGATGTCCCGGACAGGCTAACTTATGAAATTAATCGTTCAATGGACACTATTCTTCCCAAAATGGATGTTTTTTCGTAGATATTAATTTTTCCCTTAGCCCTGTTTGGTTTAAGCCCGATGGAGTTCATCTGAGCTCATTTGGATGCCGTTGTTTTTGTGTACATTTAGAACAAGAACTTCGCCTCTTGCACAATCTGTTGTTTCAGGACTGACGCGATGAGAAAATATTTGTTATTAGATCACCACATTTGCGCGTTATGCACACGATCTCATAAGGCCCAATTTTGTATTTGAGGCGTCCCCGACCACACATTCAATTCAAGTTACACACTCGTATTCCTCAAATCCAAACTGGGCTCCTTTTACCAATAGACCAACACGGGGATTTCCATTCCTTGCAGATCGTTGCATAAGGTCGAATTGTGGTGTATCAAATCCCTTTATTTCCGATTGTTTTGATTCAGCACTTGAGGAGCATCCTTTTCGAAACACTCATACTTCCAAACTTACAAAGGATCTAGGTGTTACCACCAGTAGTTTAGCCTCAATTAGTGCACCTATGAAACATTCTTGTGCCTCATCCCTCCTATGTAAGGGCAACAGCAACTTACCAAGCTCTGACAGCTTAGCTGGGCAACTTGACTTTGCCAAATCACAGTCAAGCATTCCGTCAGCTGCCATTTCTGGTGAGGTTGCAAGAGCATACTGCTCTTTGCGGACATCCTGTCCTGTTTTATTTTTCATTTGTCGGGCGTTATCAAGCCCTGATCTGCGGACTGCTCGGCGTGAATAAAATTCGCCTTGAATCAGCAGTTTGCGATTTGAAATATCCTATTTTTTCGTATATGAGGGCAACCTGCTGTTGGGCCCGGCGCGGCCAAGGCAAAGTCCCTCGCATTAGAAAGCTCGTAAAAATATGCTCGGCCCTTGCAAATCAAGGCAGGCGAGCATAGGAGAGGTCACCGCGGAAGCCGGGACCGGCCGCTGTCGGAGTCAGGTGATTCCAGTGCGGGCGCGGTAGATGGAGGAAAAGAAGAAGCCCGCAGCCTAAGACCGAGCCAAAGAGCCGGCAGCCTAAGACGGAGCCAAAGAAGAAGCCCGCAGCCTAAGACGGAGCCAAAAGAGCCCGCAGCCTAAGACGGAGCAGAGAGGAAGCCGCGACCCAACAACTTGGTCAGCCTCTCCGGTCACCTGCCGGCCCGTTGCCGAAGCGGAGCCTCTCCCTTTTATCCCAATGCTTTGACCCACCGCCATGCAAACGCTAGCTGGAGTGGCGGTATATAAATTAAAGGTGCTGCTAACCACGCCTCTGGCAGTCCGAAGCCTGCAAGCGCCCTTTGTTGGCGTGAGTTGGGACGGGCAGTCACCACAAAAATATTAAGGGGACTCTACTCCTCGAAAGGTTCACCCAGTAATCCCGTTGGTGCAATCGTCTCCCGTTTCAGGTCAACAGATGGGGGGGAACCCGAAAGTGAATTCTGATGCCGAAAAGCCTGTAGGCTACCCAGTTCCTGACAATGAAAGTGGTAGATCAAATTATGCCGCCGCTATGCCCTGCACCAAAATGCAACAAATAGTTTCGCCTGGAAAATTATCATCTGTTGCTTTTTGTGTTGCTCCTCATTTTAGTGTTCCTAATGAGATTCGCTTTGCTGTAATTAATTGTCAATCCATTATGAGTTTATAAAAAAAGGGTTGAATTGATAAATTTAATTAAGACCCATAGTGTTAGAATTGTTGTGCTGAGCGAAACCTGGTTGAGGCCCGACGTGAGCGATTCCGAGTTATTTCCAGCAGATTTCCAAGTTTATAGGCGTGACAGAAATGGTGGACGGCGAGGAGGTGGAGTTCTCCTCGGTGTGCACGAAAGTATACCATCTCACAGCTGCGAGTCCTTCTTAAGCGATGAAAGCTCGCTGGAGATTATTTGGTGCACTGTAAACTTAACTAGCCAGCTTAAAATTTGTCTAGCAGCACTTTATTTGCCCCCCAGTCTCCCTTCTGAGGACCAGATCCTTGTTGATTTGTTTGATTCTGTCAGAAATCATTTTTCTTTAGGTCATAAGATTATGCTTTGCGGTGACACAAATTCCCCAAGTTATTTTGCTTCAGCCTTAAACCAAAATTTTACCATTTCTGCGCCAATGCCCTTTAACAGCAATGACAGATGCATTGAGGACATAATTAGCACTTTCCGTTTTCAGCAATTAGTGAAGGAGCCGACGCGAATCACTCCCACTTCGAGCACACTTTTGGACGTGGCCATGATAAATTTTGATTACCAAGGCCACAATGTTGATGTAGTCCCTGGCATTTCTGACCATGAAATAGTTCTTCTCTCCCTTTCGCTGCCACTTTCTCGAAACCCCAAAAACGTTGTCAAAAGTTTCATCAACTACTCTGCTGTTGACTGGGTCAAGCTAAATCAAACATTGTTAACAAATCCACTGTTCCATTCGAAGCTGATCCTAAGTCGCTCAGTTAGTGAAAATTCGCATACAATTAAAAGCACTCTCTTGGCAATCAAAAATTCCCTTCCCACCAAAAAGGTTAAAGTTAGCCCCAAATATCCTTGGGTCAACTTTAAGTTGAATAAGCTTTTTCAAAAGAAGATACGTTTTTAACTGATCGAACTCAATTTAATTGATTGAAGACAACCCACCGAGGGGCGGAGGAGCAAGAATTATTCAGAGAGTGTAATACGTAGGAGACAAAGTCTCAATCCATCCAGTCCTGAAATAATAAGAAAACAAATGGTTCATGAACAATAAAAAATAAAACTATTTTAAAGAAAGGAAAGGGATATGGGAGGACTGAGGAAAGGAGGGAGGGATAAGAGGACTGAGGGAGGTAGGGATTGATCCATCAGTTGCGACGGAGGGGGTGGGGATTCCACATGGATTGGCCACTAACACTCAACAATATTTGCCAACTGCTAGTGTTAACATGTCCACTTTTCACTCAATTTCGTCCCCTGTTTCAGTTGTTGCGAACTTTGGACTACCTTCCCCACCCATCCCAACTGTTATCACTGCTCGCCTTCCTGCTTCTGCATTGCAAGCCAGCAGCAGAAGCGGGATGGCCAGCATTGATCCATCAGTTGCGACGGAGGGGGTGGGGATTCCACATGGATTGGGTACTAACACTCAACGTTATTTTCCCACTGCTAGTGTTAACATGTCCACTTTTCGCTCAATTTCGTCACCCATTTCAGTCGATGCGAGCTTGGGTCTACCTTCCCCACCCATCGCAACTGTTATCACTGCTCGCCTTCCTGCTTATGCAGTGCAAACCAGCAGCAGAAGCGGGATGGCCAGTATTGATCCGTCAGTTGCGATGGAGGGGGTGGGGATTCCACATGGATTGGCCACTAACACTCAACAATATTTGCCAACTGCTAGTGTTAACATGTCCACTTTTCACTCAATTTCATCCCCTGTTTCAGTCGTTGCGAACTTTGGACTACCTTCCCCACCCATCCCAACTGGGATCGCTGCTCGCCTTCCTGCTTCTGCAGTGCAAGCCAGCAGCAGAAGCGGGATGGCCAGTAGTGGTCCGTCAGTTGCGATGGAGGGGGTAGGGAAGCCATCTGGGTTAGCCACTAACACTCAACAATATGCTTCAAGCCACTTGGGCCGTGAGATCAGCAGACTTTGTGGTACAAATTCAAAGAATTGTAGAGCTGCCTCCACCTCGGAAGGTGATAGGAGTCATTCTTTGCGCATACCTAGAGTCTCAACGACTTCGTCTTCTTCTTCAAGTGCCAAGCTAATCTTTGTTGTTCTTAACTGCCGTTCTGTGGTTGGCCTTGAAAAGCGAGTTGATCTTCTTGAGTTAGTGAACGCCCGCTGCGCGAATGTCATAGTTCTTTCTGAGACCTGGTTGAAGCCGGACATTGCCAGCACTGAAATATTTCCTCCTGAATTCAAAATATATAGGAAGGACCGCCCTTCCAATTCACGTGATGGGGGTGTTATTCTCGCCATCCATTCTTCCTTAGACAGTTCTTTGGTCGAAAATCATGTTGCTGTCTCTAGCTACCTCGAGATCGTTTGGTGTTCTATTAGGATCTGTAGTTATTTTACCTTGTCACTTGCTGCAGTTTATCTGCCTCCTGGTCTCCCTCGAATCAGCCAAATTTTCGATGATTTGTATGACTCTCTTTGTGCCCGAGTAACTGCCAACGAACATGTCATGATTTGTGGTGATTTTAACGCACCAAATGCCCAAGGAGTACTTTGCCCTATGGATCGACCCCTTAAAACCGTAATTCCCCCGGCTCAATATTCGTCTAATGACAAATTCTTTGAGGAACTTGTTCTGACATTTTCATTGAACCAACTTGTTCAGCTTCCCACCAGATCCACAGAACACTGTTCCTCGATTCTTGATTGATTGAATGATTATATTTTCGGAGTTTCCTCCTTTCAATATGTACAGACACCTGTTCTGCGTTACAATGAGCCACAGAACAGCAAAAGTTACTTAGAACAACATCAATGCAGATGAAAACAAATGGACAATCAGAAAGCAAAAAAATATGAACATTAAATTTTACAGGTGATTCATATGTCTCATCGATCCAGAACAAAACTATATAGCCCAATATGCCATCACCATGCAACCCAAGGGCACCTAGGGAATGTCGGGTAGAGTCTGTAAAAATGTATCTCGAAGTCGCTCCTGTAGTATAGGGATACTCAATGGCTGGTCAAACACTCTCGCAGGCAGAGCGTTCCACTCCGGGATAGTTCTTCCCAAGAATGAATGCAAGCCGATGTCTCTTTTAAAAGTCTGAGATCGAAGTTTGTAATTGTGGTCCCTGTGAGAGTAGAAGTTTGGCAGGCCTAAAGATCCGAGAAAACCGCCCCAATCCCCAACGTTCCCAAGGATCAGGAACAGGCATGTTAGTCGTGCCACACGCCTTCTCGATTGTAGTGATTCCCAGCCAAGTG
>JASGXE010019756.1:0-17216 GCA_030068105.1 Sinentomon sp. SZTP_YWyxl
TAATCCGAACGTGACAAAGATGCGCTTTGGTCACAATTTTTGAAGGCTCTTGAAACAGGGAATGGCCTGAAAAACATGACATGTTGCTATCCAGTCATGAGTCAAGGTGGCTTGATTAAAAACCGGTAACCAACGTAGAGGCCTTGGATCGCACATGTGATCATAAAAATACACAGGTAAAAGCTAACAATTTGTGTGAGTGCTGAGATAACAAGCGCACGCCATTATCTTGCAAGTCCATCCCGGTGCGGCTTGCAGTGTACGGCAGGCGCCGGTACCACTTCCCCGGTAGCCCACTGGTGTCCGAACAATTGCTGCGGACACAAATGCAGCCGTCTCACATCTGCCACGTGCCCATTTCAGCTCGCCACTAGCCAGCTGCCACTGACCGATAAAGCTATGGCAGATTAGCTAATATTACGTTTTGGGGTGAAACACACTTCATACTGGGCAGTCCAAAAACCTTCGCCAAATTTCTGGACGACAAAAAATTTTCGAGAGGGATTTTTGGCGAACAGCAGGTTTCGAACATTTTTTCGGAAGATTAAAAAACATAAACAAAACACGTGGGCCGATCAAAGGGTTGAAGATGTTTGTGTGAAACATGGAGGAAAAAATGTTTGGTTGCTGAAAAGTTTGTTTTCTCGATAAGGGACAACCGTGTATGTTACCATTACCTCACCTTTTGCTGAGCACGAGGGTTGATGCAGGGCTATCGATCAAGGGCCCCAGACGGAATTTGAATGGTTTCGCTGGCCAGCTGCTTTCATCTTTTTTGGGGAACTCTTGCTGGTATAATTGGTGAGGAGAAGGGGCTGCGTTTCTTGTTGAGCACCTTTTGTCCAAAGAAAAACCATGACGCCCCTCTTGTATCTCAACACAAATCCTCGCCCCCAGACAACCAGACATCGGTTTTGCTTTCTTTAGACTTGTTCAAGAAGAAACTGGGAGCAGCTGCTGCTCATGCTTCCTCTTTTTTTCGATCATGCATGATTTGATTTCTGTCGGAAAACTGATGGTCTTGAAGGTCGTTGATGTGTGCCTGAATTGTCCGATGCGCACAGAACCAAATTCGAAATTTGAACGATTTGATTTCAAAAGTGATGTTTCATGGCTTTGACAATTTTCTTCTCGTGACGCTGCGCTTTTATTTTTACTGATTTCTTTTACTCTTCTCTTACCCACTTTGACTAATGCTGCAAAGCTGCTTGTCGATTTGGTAGGAACACACAGCAACCAAATTCCTTGTTGTTGTAATTGTTGAATAATAAAAAAATAATAAAAAAAAAAGGCATCTGGATGAAATTCGAAAGAAATTTTGTCTTCGTGTTCAAGATAAAATTACAAAAATGGTCAAAGTTGCAGGAACACAATGGGTGTTCCTAATGTGTGACTGCATTTTTCAAACTCAGCGATTTGGATCCATTCAGTGAGGTCGAAAAGCTTGGATCGCACTGATCGAGCCAAACCTGGTCACGAAGCGGCAGGCATTTGCGGTTTTGGAATTGACAGAGTCGAGGGTCTGAAAAAAGTTTTGGAAGTTTTTTACTATGGAAAAATGAGATGAGTCGAACTGGCGAGATTTTTTTTGAAATTAGCAGATGCTGGAAGTCCAAGCCCCCTGCAGCACGTCAGGGGTTCAGAGAATAGCCGTTATTGCTTCGGGTGGGTGTTTTTGAAACTTTTTGTATTGAACTTGACGAAACCCAGTCAGTCAGAGGACGGCTCTGCTGTCAATTGCAAAAGTAATTTTTCATTTGGTTGCAACATTTTTGCCGAATTTTATGATCGTTGGAGGATCGGTCGCCCTTTTGGCTCGTGAACAAGTATATCAACTAAAATGACCCTGCTTGCTGTGCTGCACCGGTTACAGTTTGAATGTCAAATTGCAAAAAAATGCGTCTCGTGCGCAGAAATACTCGTAACACAAGCGATATGGCCTAATTTGAAGGTTTTTATTTTTATTTTCCATTTTATTCATTTTATTCGATTTTTATTGACTTGCAGCATTTTTATTAATTTGCAGTACTTTTAAAAATATTTAGATTGGTTTTCATTTTTATTTTATTTTTGGATTGATTTTTTGGATTGATTTTTGATTTTGATTTTTTTGGATTGATTTTTTAGTCTTTTTATTCATTTGTGGATTGTATTGCGTTTTTTATTGATTTGCAGAAAGATTTTTTCAATTTGATGAAGGGAATTATACGCGGAAAGGGCCCACAGATTGGGTACACGTTCTTCCATGTCTCACGAGACAAGCAGTTTGTTGGAAATTTCGGCCCAATGGCATCATCCGCGTCTTGCCTATAGTGCCTGTCTGGAATCAGGGGCTGCACTCAGGCGTTTTTCGGAGATTTGAGGCCATGATGAGGCACTTGCGCTGGAAGACTCGAAACCAGAAACCGATGAACAGCTGACATTTTCTTCCCTGGAGATTGAGATTGGGGGATCCAATCAACGACCATTGTTGCAAGCAAACCATGCTTGTTCAAATGGAATTCGAATTGCTGCATTCTTGTCGAAGCAGCAGACATGGGTGATGGGGGTCTTTTATGCCAGCAGCAGTATTATCCTGCTCGGAAAAGGGGGGAAAACAAAAAAAAATAAAGTAAGCCCTTATAACAATAATAAGTGGGTTAAACATGATTGGAATTGAGAGTTCAGGGTTCCGCAGGCGAGTGCCGTCTGGCGAGTGCCATCGCGCTCCCGAAACATCTGCCTTCCAGACATCCCAGTCCCATGTGCAGAAAAAACAGAAACAGCTGCCCAAAAGCTTGGTCTGATCAAAGCAGCTGGATGGACTTGAATGCACCCCCTGCTCGTGGCGTGGCACGTGTGTGCGGTGATAACGTTCCGGTGAACCGAATTGGCAAACAGGTTCAATTGCCAAAACGAAAGAAAATGGTAAAAAAAGCGTGACTTCGCGTTTGACATAATCGCGTTTGACATAATCGCGTTTGACATAATCGCGTGAGACATAATCGCGTTTGGTATAGACGCGATTCACATTGTCGCATTTGACACAAATGATACACTGTTAAAAATCATGTCACGATGCTGGCTCCTCAAGGCTGGCCGGCCGTCACTGATGGTTGTTTTCGAACACTCAGTTTCACCATTATTTATCAATTTCCACGCCAAAAAGTTATTTTTTGAAAAGGTCACATGGGAATATGAAGAAAATGCATGGGAAACGCGTCATTTTGCATCCCGCGCCGTGGTCAGAAAGCATATGCAAACAACGAATCAGCTTCCCCCGCCCGAGCTCAGAAAAGAAGTGCGGAAGCCAGATGGCGAAGAAAGACAAAAAACAATGAGGGAGAGGGCGTTTATTCCAAATTGAGACGCCACCAACGCACCTTTCACTGATAACAATTGCTAAAACCGAGCTCGATTGTCAGTTGTAAACGTCAGAAAGATGATTGTGTCTCCTCAAAATATGGATAAAGGAAAGAACTAATTTGTTTGATGTTGGTCACGGGTTGCCGCCCCGTAACGGGCTTGCCGCTTGCGCTTGTCGCAAAGGTTCAAAGCTCTACCTAATTTGTGTCACCCCCGGCACAAGCAAGAGTGCGTTGCCTTGCCTTTACTCGGCAAAATTATACGGCCTCTTTCGGGTCCTGGTCGCCAAAAAGCAATGGCAAAAATCGCCAAACTCGAAACACGGGCGTATACACAGCAAAGTAGTCACGACAGGGATTTTTGAAATTTAGGTCCTTCACATATTTCCAGCGAATTCTAGATTTTTTTAAATCAGTGTAACAAAAAACTCAGTATCGCCACCTAGCCACAATTGATGGCAGGATTATATCAAACGCTACCAAAGTCGCGTTTGATATAAGAAAAGATCAAAAAGCAGGTAAAAAAGATGATTATGTCAAACGCGATTATGTCAAAAGCGATGTAGCCAAAAAAAGTACCACCATGTGCATGAGGTCAAATCAGGCCCCGTTGCAGTCCACCTGTGTGATATCACCACACATGGCTCACATCAAGCAGCGGGTTTTTTGTCATTTGTCACGACATGCAGTGGGTCTACCAGCCACAGCTGACAGCAGGTTTCATCTCCTGTGGGTTTCCGCTTGAAGAGGACACATCAAGCCATAATAGAGGTTCTGAGTTCTGAGTTCACCGCCATTCCTCAGAGAACAAATCAAACCACAGCAATGCAGCCGGCTTGATCACCAGTCACCACCAACCTTATTGTTTATCCATAATTTTTGCAACTTTTCAGCTCACGACTCACTTTATGGTGGGACCCTCATGCACGATGGTTGGAAACCCATGTGGTGAGACTGAGCTAAATACATGCACAAAACGCTGCGAGATTTAGAAAAGTGTTTTGTTCCATTTTAGTGCACAGGAGAGTAAGCAAACCTTGCAATTGGAATCCTATCCAACGCCATTCCACAGATTAGCTGCCACAATCCAGATTGGTGGGTAACGGCCCTGGCTCTGTGCACCACTGCAGGGCTCCCTGATGAAGGCGTTGAAGTTATGTCAGCAAAATCCTGTTGTGATATCGACGAGGGAAAGAGAGAAGGTCGCGACCTTTTGTTGCGAATCCTCTGCGTGTCGTAAAATAGCTCTCGCATGATGGAATCCGTCACAATACTCCTATCACACTGTAGACTTTACGTTCGTTGCCGATAACAGTTCACTTGTACCTACATGTGTTGAATTTCAAAATGGGCTTCTGATGAAACACTTGCACTCCTCTGGCACGTCACTTAAGAACCCAACGTAACAGGTCAACTTCCTGTCCGCGTGTTTCGAGCATCAACAAATGGCCAAAGAGCCATTCTTACACATTTCGGACCAGAAAAACACAAAAGCAAAAACTTAAAACGTCATGTTTGCTCTCGGTAATAAAAATAGCCAATTACAGGTGACTTTTTAAGCGCGAGTGCTCTGGAACGAAATTTGTTCAGAAAGGAGTGAAAACAAGCTACAGAAACAAGGTCAAATCTGTTTATCACAATGCACCGAGCAATGGGAACGCACTTATACCTGCACTTACTGGGGAATTACGAGCTATAGGCTCATGGCTTAATTTTTATAAAAATTAATTCGTCTATTATTGCTCCCCTTAATTTATGACTTATACTTTATGACTTCATGACTTTATGACAGTGGTTTTCGATGTCCAAATGCGTCTTCGCAAGAAAGTAAAAACGAAGAGGAGAATGAACATGGAATTGATGGATGACTTCGTTGTTGAAGCAGAAAAATAGAATTTTAGATGAGAAAAATGATTATTGCATCAACAGCGGCAATGAAAACGACGATGTAATTGGAATCATCAAAATTTCAAAGTTCGTTTTGTTCAATTTTGAGAAAACTCAGAAGCAGAGAAAGCAACAGAAAATATCAGCCTCCTTGAAGTTGCCTGCTTTCCTTTGCTTCGAAGGGTTGCGCTAAGCGATGGACGCTGTTCCACCGTTGAAGCGTGAATGGCGAATGTATTTTCAATGCATGGTTGAACTTCTGGCGCAGCGAGATTGCACATCCTGTGCAGCCTATTCTCGTCGCGCGATGGAGCAGAGACGCCCGAAATGTAGGCAAATCGCATTGCAACGCTTGTCGACGTGATTTCAAGCACCTGCGGCGCAACTGACGCCATTCGTTTCGTCTCAAGAACGCTTGTTCAAAACGGCTTCGAGTTGCAAGAAAATATTTGGAATTTTCTTGGAGATTTATTCACGAAAAGAGAAATGACAGAAATGTACCTCACTGTGATGCCTTTTCTCGGTTTTGTTTGCATAAACCCTCGACGCATCTTTAACCGATTCTCGGGGTTTGTTTGCAAAGAGTTTCAAACTCCCTTGGCTTTTCTCGGGTTTTGCTTGGCAAACAAATTGCAAACATCTTTGCCTTTCACGTATTTTGCTTGAAAAAATTTTTGCAGGCCTGTATTTACATTTATTCGCAAAAAATCACCAGGCAGACCAAGCATGGAAAGTCTCAAAACAAGCCGCAGACAAGGTGCAGAGACACATGAGAACAATAATAATTTTGAAATACGAATATTCCCTGCGCTGCTCTGAAGGATGCAGCCGCAGAGAAACTGATTTCATCAAAATTCCCGTCAGAAGAAACGAAAAAAATGATCGAATTTTCCAGCAGGATTCCGGGCGAATTTATTGGTTGATTTCAAGACAAAATTAACTTTCCTCTTATTTCTGTTATGCGGCTAGCCTAACGTCGCACACGCTCAGCTCCATGGCAACAGTAACGTGCGGGCAACAGCCATGCACGAAATTCTTCACAGATTTCACATGTGTCTAGGTATATAGACTTAGACTGTGTGCCTTATGGTGAATTTAAGTTTTTATTGCAAATTGGACAAATGCGTTTGCTGAATACAGAAGACGCATTAAATGTAACACGAAATAAAATACCGACGGTATTCTTGCAAAATATACTTTATTCCCACCTTGCTTTAGGCATGCCTTGTGCGAAACCAAAGCGAAACGATACTTTATGCCTTCTTGAAGAGCAGCCCGCCCACCCTGCGGTTTTGTCAGAAAAATGAACTGAAAGTTGAGACTTCGCAACAAAATGAGTCAGTGGCTCCGGAGAAAGTGGTGAATCCTGACATGGCCCCATAAACCACCCATAAAGAATTGCCGGAGATCACTCAATGTGCGGAAAAGCCCCAAAAACAAGCTGAAATCAAATCACTCCCGAAACAAACTTGGCTGCTTGTGCATGTAATGCCACCGCTGCAAACGAAACACCTCTCATGCTGACAGGCAATGTTGATGAAACCATCCGCGCAGTTCAATAAGGTGCAAAACTGACCAAAACCACCCGAAATTATTAGCGAAGATTATCAATCTTTCAAATGCAAAACATGTCCTTTTTTACAGAGACAGCAATCAAACAGAGGAACATTTATAATTGTCAAATCGAGAGCGGAAATTTGATAATTCACTGAGATAAACGTGAATTTAAAAGATCTGATGCCCCCCACTTTGCAAGAGTTGAGAGAAATCCAACAATTCGATCGGGAAAATTCCAAATGGATTTTTGGCTGACGGGTGCTGAACTGCGCGCGTTCAATAATCTCCAATCGGCACTCCATCTTTTTGGAAAGGCCGAGTTCGACGGCCAAAAGATGCTGTAAATAAAACCCGCTCAGAAAGATGTCACCATCGCGATATTTTCGACAAAGACAGAAATTTTCCTCACCAGAAAGATAACAGAGCAATAGAATCTTTCACGAAGAACAGGGAAGAATCTCAACTGTGCAGATAAAAAAAATACACATAACATAAGAAAAGGGGAAAATGCAAGGATGGGCCAAGAAAAACAAATGTTTTGCCGAAATATATTGAGCTGCTGCATGACTCAGACGACACATTGCGTAGCAGGATCTTTCAGACATCGGCCAGCGTTTGTGTCCATTGCCGAATGTGCCCATGCACAAATTCAGAAATGAACAAAGAATCCAAGAAAAACCGAATACAACGAAACTGTTGCAATGAGAAGGGTTAAACACAGTGTCGAACTGCAAACGACACCCCACTGACAGGACGCCAAAACGCAGAACGTTAAAA
The DNA here is from genome assembly GCA_030068105.1 of Sinentomon sp. SZTP_YWyxl. Classification (NCBI taxonomy): domain Eukaryota; kingdom Metazoa; phylum Arthropoda; class Protura; order Sinentomata; family Sinentomidae; genus Sinentomon; species Sinentomon sp. SZTP_YWyxl. The sequence continues at coordinate 7,566 of JASGXE010019756.1, forward strand.
AATGCCGCATGGCCATATTGGAGATTTTTTCAGATTTATGAAGCACGCCTGAGCGTTACTGAGATTGGGGATGACATTGCCCCGTGCTTAAAGTCTGACCTCGCATTTTCCGCCTCCACAATTGCAATTATATTTGCCACGGTCCGCCGTTGGATGCCGACAAAACTTTTATTTTGAAGTCATGTGCAGGAAGAAGTTGCCCGTGAAGAATGGAGCACGTACCTACTACCACAAGGAAATTTGGTCTTCGATTATATTTTCTGCACAAACTTTGTTCTGCACATAGGACGCAAATTTTCGACGCTTCTCGCGCATATTTCTGAAAACAGTCAATGCAATGCACTGAAGAAGAACGGAAAGAAGTTTGTCCACAATGTCTCGACCAAGAGAAACTCCTGAAGCCATCCACGATTCGTTAAAACACAAATTAATTATCGCGATGGCGCTCAGAACACAGCAAACACTCGTCCAATTACGATGTTATCAGAAGGGAATAAAGCCTTAGGTACTTAATTGTCAATTGTGTTGTGCTGTAATTGCACATTGGCAGTTACATCACTCCATCGCAGCGGTTTAAAACAATGAAGAACAGCCGTTATAACCCATACGCGGGCACCTAATAAAACTTCTTGAGACACCACAGACTCGTGGATGACAGAAAAAAGACCCTGCGACCTGAAGAGCGCACTGCAAAACGGGAGCAGTTGTTGCAAGATCAAAGCACGAACTAGCGAACATCTGCCACTTTTGACTGCTGCTGTGGGCCGGTGCACCCGCAGATAACGCATGCTACACCTAAAAGGTAAGGCTATAGGTACGCTGGCAATGCACTTTTTAATCAATGGATTGAAGAAGGGTGCGCTGCCATCGCTCAAACCGGTAAAATTTAAAAAAGAGATGAAGCCTAAGGCAGTTCTAGGCTGAACTCTAGAATAAACCACACGATTTGCTTCCCTTTTCAACCAATACATTCGAGATTTATGGGCGCCAAGCAAATCAACGCTACAATCTGAGCCCCCGCCCTATCTTCCTAGATTAGGTTTTTTTCTGAAAAGGGCGGTGGCCACTTTTCAGGCAGATACAAGGACCATGCTCTGTCCGGGCGACACTCGTGCACACACCTGGCTCCATATGGGCTGCCCAGGTTGCATGTCATGTTGGCGTAAAGTGAATGTTTCAAAATCCCCACGGCCCCACCCCTGACGTAACATTTCGCGGTTAAATGCCGCCATTGCAAGGCAAGAAACTATACAAACCCTGGCTTAGGGAGACGGCGGAAACACTGAATCCAATGCGGCAAAATGTCCTTGGATAACGGATCCCAGATGGCTCAAACTATTATTGTCTGGAATAGAGCGGGTGTACCTATTGGCATTTCAGACGCCCTGAACTGTCAAGTGTACGGCACTCAAGCGAATTACCCCAATTTAAATCGAATTACTTTTTTTTAAATTTGGGTTTCCCCAACATAAAATCCCCAGGATACGGGATAAGCCGCCCTTATTATATAAAGCTTGGCATTTGATGAACAGCGGTGTGGAACAGTGGCGGGCTGGCTGCGAGCTTCTTTTGATAAAGGAACATGAACAACGGAAAGTAACGCCCTGAAATGGATTTCAGATTAAAATTGAGCAGATGCGGCCCGCCGAGATTACGGAAACGAGGGTTAGAAGAGGGGTAGAGGGGTAGGAAGGAACTACAGAAGTAAGACTGCAGCGAAATACAACGATTGCAGCCTGGTCTTCGCAAGAATAAATGAATAAATCAATGGGCGTATTGGATATGCCTGTGGGCCGAAATGAAAAGAAGCAAGAAATCGGAGAATTGGAATATCTAACGTCTTTTTCAGGGAAGTAAGCGCAATAGAACCGAAAAAACCGCTCACCAGGTCGAAATTTTGCACGCTGTCAAGTCAACCCCCTTCAAAGCTGACAAGTGATAACCAGAACCTTTCAAAACAAAAAACTCAAAATTTATGAATTTATGATGCATGAAACATTTTGATTTTTTCAAAATTGCATATAAGAAGTTCGATTGGAAGCGCATAAATCATCTTATTCTTGTCGCCGTCGCACATGCGCAGCTTTTCTTGTTGCGCGCAACTGCAAAAGGGGAGGGGCTTTCATTTCAAAAGAAAGCCCCCAGGCAGGATGTCTAACAACATTTTAATGCATTGTCAGGAAAGTCGGAAATAACAACGACATGCATCTCCAACATGCATGCTCCTCATTCCACTTGATGTGAGCTAAGAATGCTCCCAAGTGTGCTCAGTGTGAATTCAGAATTCTTTCAACAATGAAAACTCGGTCGAAAACTTCATTCTCGGCATAGGAATTAAAGTTTTTTGTGCATTTAAATGGAAGAGTGCGAAGCATTTTCAGCTCATATCTTCAAGTGGAATGAGCTGTATAAACACCGAAGTCCAACCAACCCAGAACGAAAAAAAGTGTGCAAAAGATCCTCGACCACTATGCTGCATGAATGAAGATCCGACACTTTCCAGTTATTTTCAGCATGTTTACGATGTCAAATGGCAGCAACTTCCATTTTGTAGGTGCTAAATATGGCTTGCAGTGGCAGCTACATTGTATACGTGTATGCTTATGCATGCTTAAATTATTGTAAAAATAAATCGGCCGGTTCCCAAAATTATGAAAAGAGCATGAAAGTTTTGAAAAGGGCCGTTATGGGGTTTGGGCCAGTTCGGTTTTCGGACAAGAACATGGACTGTCGTATAGGATTCCAGAACACGTGGACACACATGGCATAAAGTCCGCCACATTGTTAGAAAAAAGAGTACAAATTTCCGCGCAGGGTCTCAGTTGCAAGGGCTTTTACCTCCCAGGCAAGCGGGGCAGCCGGCTCCAGTGGACTGAATCTCCAGGGTCGGCCGGCTCCAAGAACTGGAAGGACCCGGCACAATTTAGCACCGTAAATACCTACAGATGGGCATCTTTGCTGAAATATTTAGGTACTTTTCTACGCTCTATCTTGCAGTAAACTCTCAATGGATGTAAAGTTTCGTTCTCTTCGATTGGATAAATCCGATAAAGTTAAAGTTAGGGCGCAGCTTCAGAACGAATAACATCTCGGAGCAGGCTTAATGGTTGCACTCTACGATTGAGTGGAAACCCCCGTCCTCTCCGGTAAAAAAAAATCAGCAAAATTTGTCACTGCAGTTTTCAATGGTAAGAGCAAAAGGATCGCTCCTAAGGTTGGCTTTCTGGAGCATTCGTATTGCATTTCGTGCTAAGGAAGATCTCCACGCCATGAACCATTGTAACTTCAGTCTTGTTGTGCAGTTCCGTGTAGAGACTTAATAAAACAAAATAAAATTAATGAGATTACAGTTTTATGAGCCCTGAGGGACGCAAAAAGGTAATCCTCTTATCAGGGATAGAAACTCACCCCAAACAGAGAACAAAAATAGTTGAAAACGTACGTAGCCGCTACCCAGAGAGAAGCTGCTATATCGATTGATGGTTCCTAAGCAAACGCATGCCTGGTGTAGGCGCAGTGCAAAATGAAGGCCTTACAAAACTGTAGGGCCTATAGCTCATTCATTGAACCCATGAATAGTTTTATGACCCGCTTGTTTGACATTTTGCTATTTTAAGGCACGTTTCGGGATAAATACAAGCGCATGAAGAATTTGAATCAGTTGGGGGACAGGTGAATTACTGGTGCCTCTGCCTTGATGCATGACAAAATTGAAACTCGCCATGGCACTAAACTGTCTGGTGCACCGTATAACCCACACTATACCTACGTATGACTCTGTGGAAAAGGGAGTCCAAGGGGTTGTCCTGTGGATGTAGAAATTCATATAGGATTGAAAGCACGTGGAATATTAATATAGGCGAGGGAGTGGTCTGGAGCCAAAAATAAGTTAATTCTTTTACAAGACACGTGCAGGCAGACATTTATAAGTAATCCCACCAAAGTAAAAGATTCGGACTTTCCACCGCGCATTCAAAGTGGCAGTAATTCTAATACGGCCTGGTTATCGGAAACATGACCACATTTCAGATCCAAGATTTCTCCAACACCTATACAGTTACGGCGCAATTGGATCTCTTGGATAAGATCACTGATCATGGCAACAAGCACGCGCAGTTACAATGAGAAACACTTCAATTTCCACTCCCGCAAGTTCAATTATTCAAAACCAGTTGCTAAATCCAAACTGTATTTTTAAAAGACTTAAATATGCTCTCCTAGGTCAGAAGATTACACTGCGGCTTTCGCATGCATCAAAAGGCGACAGCAGAGGGCCCAATAGAAGTCCAGCATATCATGATACATTTTAACAAGGTAAAAATAAAGAGAGGTGCTATCAACGTCAAGACAGAGATTGTGAATCAACGTGATGTAAAATGGGCTGTCCTATTCAAAACTTTTCGGGGACACAAGATATCTCTCATTGCTTCCATGCTCTTTGGACATGGGCACGCCGCAGTTCGCAACTGCTTACAAACAACCCAACACAAAAAAGGTGTTCGTCGACTCGCCTGAGGGGGCTTCATGAGTTTTGGGGCATGGTCACAGGTGAAGAACGACAACAGGTTGAAGGTTTCAGATGGAATCCCAGCTGTTGTGCCCCTGAATCACACAAACAACAGGTACGTGCTAGCAAAATGGTGTGACCGGGCATTGTGGCGGACAGGGAGGGTAGCAGTTCCATGCACAGGCTCTGAAGCCGCGGTTAGTTTGCCCATTGCAGATTTGCCTCACGCCCAGCACGAATGGGGCGAATAAACTCCATTTGGGCTCACTTCTGCTGATTTTACCATTAAAGTTTTTTCCGCAAAGCAATTCACAATCGGCAGCTGAATAGCTGCCATACCGTCCGACGTTCCCGGCAAACTCCATCTGCCCATCAGCGGCGAAGGAATGTCCTTTTCATTTTCAGTGAAGCAGGACACAAAATGCAATGTGTCACTCTTTTTGGGCAAATTGCCCTCCAAATTCAGCGTTGATCATTCTGCATGGGGGCAAAAACTGCCCCAAAATAAATCCTCATGGATCAAGCATTTCTGAAATACACATCAGCCAGAAAATTTCCACAAAAATTTCAAGAAATTTTCAACACATCTTCGAGGATATTGGAGCGTCTCTGTTTCTTCGTCACATTGCAATACGGACACAAGTCGCCATTACAGTCTCCGAAGACAGGCTTAATATTCATAAACTCCGGTCAAACTAAAAATACGTAAACTCCGGGCTTTTGACGCCAGAAAGCACTGCAAACCACATGGCATTCGTGTAATGTGAAGCCAGTGACACCGAGGAAAAAGAGTTGAGTTTGGTGTGTGCACAACAGGGATCATCTGCAAAACTTGAAGCAAGCTATGTCGATTTCCAAACTTGAGTTGGCAAGTTCTTTGTAATTTCTCGAGTTCCGATGACTGAAGGCGGCGATTTTCGTGAACAAAAACACAGCAGCCGGCCCCAATTCAAAGTGCACTTGGCAACAGCCGCTGTCCAATCAAACAGACATTAAAAAATAGGCACAACCGAAAATGCACATGCTCTGTTTTCGAACGAAATTCTGGAATCCAGAACCGCATGCATTGCCAACGTGCTATTCAAGTTGAAAGCAAACAATTCTGGCTATCGAACAATGGAATGTCATTGTGACCCAGAGATATATGCAGCAGTCAAGCCAACAGAAACAGAATGCACACGGCAACAAAAGAAAGTGAGATGACACGAGAGGGCGCACTCCAGAAAACAGCAATTCCAAATGGAACACAGACCAAGCGAAACGTTTTGACCGTCACTTTTCATCCGTTAAGTTTGATAAAATGACAATATCATGACGGGGGATGAGATGGCGATGGGAAAGGGTCACTGCCGAACGCAACTGTGAAAATATTCCATAAAACCTCCCGTCACAGCTGCTTTCTCAAACCAACACTAGCGTAGAATTCAGCTGATGGAATTCTGGAAATTCTCCGCACCGTCACCGGCTCAACTCCATTAAAATGAAAGCTTCCATCACCGGTTTTATGGACCAACTGCAGCGCTGTTTAATGCACAACGGACAGCGCAGAGGACTGAGGAAATTGAATTTTGCGAAACCAGAAAAGCCAAAAAAGCCGGCAGCTGCGGAAGAGTGCAAGGCTGGGCAGAGAAACACACAAAAGAGCGGAAATACATGCCGCAAAGCAGTCGGAGTTGGCCAACAGACATGCAAGGACGTCTCTCTGTGGCTAATTAAAGGCCACTGCCGCTGAAATTCGTGTAAATAAGGCCCAGCGGAAAGCGGAAAGTTGGAATTGAATGTGGAATGATGGAAATAAACACACTTTCAGCGCACAAACTTGCGGGTGTACGTTTCCACATTCTTGTGAAAGTGATGCCGCGCGCCGCATAAAAGATTGAAAGAAAGAGCCAGATTGCAAAAGAAAAAGTTTCGGGAAAACCTTCATTTCTGAAGAATCGAAGAATCGATCCTTCATTTCTGAAGAATTTTTCACAAACTTCGAAAATTGCCGTTTTGCTTGTGATCATATGTTTCAAATGTATTTTTTACCCCTGTGGCCTGTAGGTATATACCGCTCTGAAATTGCATGGAATGGCTGGGAAGATCTCAATTTGACGGAGACAAAACAGAGGGCTTTGCGGGCAGATGGCGTTGCTGCTTCATTTTGTCGGTTGTCGATAATGACAAAAGCAGACTGGCGGAATTGACTTGTGCAAAATAATTTTGGTTTTGAAGGGTGTAAATACAAACAATTAACGTGTTATTGTATCCGCAATCGCAGTTGTCGAATGCAATGCAGGACGAATCTTTCGATGGAAACATAGATATCACAAAATCGCATAACTGCAGAAATACGTATAATGTCAGCAAAATAGGTGGAATTGTTGCTAAATATTTGTTCTGCGACATGTTTAACAATTGTATCTCAATAAACCTTTGCTCGGGAGTTGTGCACTTTAGGGGTTCTTGTAATCAATCACGGCGGACAAGTAAGCATCCAAATTCCCATGTGACGTGACTCATTTTGGCCAAAGCAAAACAATTGGCCGAAATCGAAAGAATGAAGTCAGAGCACCATTTTCTGGCAAGCAGCTTGCCAGAAAATGGTGCTGGCTAGGTAGGAGGCTGCGCAAAGACTCTATCACGATAATGATTGATGATAATTTTTCAGAATGAATGGAAGCTGTGGAAGTTTTCTTGGCTTTTTCCTTCAAAACGAAAAGACCCAAACTCCGCTGCTGAAATTTTCAATTAAAGATGCCAGAGATTCACGAAGCAAAGAACTTCTCATGGCTTGTGATGCCGTAGAAGAACAGGCTATCGAGGTAAAAGGTAAACGATGTTGCCTGACACAGAACGAGGCAAGAGCAGTGAATTTACCCGCCAAACTAAAGAAACAAACGCATAACCAGCATCGGCCGGTTGTTCTGCGGAAATCACTGACGACTGCTGTTGTCTTGTTTGCGAGGCCCGTTAGCATCGAAGGAAACAAAGCATGTTAGTATGTTCCTTAGATTTTCTGGCAATCGCTCGACCAGAAACAGCGAAGTGTGAATGAATGAAAACAGCAAAAAAACGGGGATACGAACACCGTGAATGCACCAAAAACGCCGAATAAATGAATGAGCCGGACGTGTCTTGAATTTTTCATTCCTTCATTCCTGCTGTAACGCGAACAATGGGCAAAAGAAAGAAGTGCCAACCGTCCAAATGCACTCGTTATTTTTGCATTTCGCCCAAGATCTCAGGTGTTTACACAGTGCGTGACGCAAAAAATAGCATGCATAGCCCAAAATGGCGAAGATTAACAGACAACAGGCCTGATTTCACGCATTTCCACCGTCAAAAGGTAGAGTTGCTCGCGGTGACGTTAGCCTTTGAGCTTTCTTTTCTTTTCTTTTCTTTTTATTTTTTATTTTTTGAAGGAATGCGATGCTGCACTTGACAGCTTGGGCAGCACTCGCAGGACACGACTTTATGCAATTCTATCCACTTTTCTCGCACGGAAAGTTGAAAGCGATGACAAAACTCCTTTCATGTCGACATCGTGGACGCAGAAAGAGTCGTTTTTGCTGCGGTCCACGATCCAACGAGAGCTCAATTAACATCAATTGATTCATGAAACTGAATTGAAAGACCAGGATATTGCATGCCGGAAAACTGACAAACGGACCACAATGAAATGCTGCAACATATTCGAAAAGATTGAACAAAAATAACAAAACAAACAACAGCAAATACAGCTGCAGTGCGAGACGGCATTGCATACAATGGTAATCTCGAAACAGTTTGGTGTGGGTTAAAGTCTGGAAAATATGAATTCATATTGGGCTGTGTCTACCTCTCTCCGTCTGGTGGTATTGACGCAGTCGAGAGAAACTATCAGAAATTCTTCTTCATTTCAGCCAATTGGCAGTTTCCCGCAAGGCATTTCTTATTGTCTCTGGTGACTTCAATTTAGCCGGGATTGACTGGATCAACAACGAAAACTTAAGGGGTTCTGCTAAAAATATTCTTTTTCTCGATAGCCTTCTTCAAGCAGGGCTCACTCAAGTTGTTAAAGTTCCGACGAGATTAAGCAAGGGTGGTGCGAATAACATATTGGATCTCGTTCTCCTCAATTTTAAACCACGAAATCTGGATGTGCATGTCATCCCTGGTATTTCTGATCACCTTATTGTTAAGAGCTCTTTTCTTCTTTTCAACAATGTTAGAAAGGGTAACATTTATTTTAAGCAAATCAGAAATGTGAAACGGTTTGATTAGGTTGATTGGGACGAGATGAATTTATTTGTCTCTGCCAACTTCAACCAATTTCAAGCTCGTTCTTCAACCGGAAGTAGTGTCAATGTGAGCTGTGGCATCTTTTAAGGCAAGTGTTGCTGGAAATTTTTGATGCTATACCTATCAATACATGTGTTACCGATACCCGTTATCCTTGGGCGGACAAGCGTTTGAAAACGTTACAAAGAGCGCGGAGGAGGTGGAAAAACACGGCATTAAAGTGCCCCACTGAATATAACAATCGACGCGCAAATGACTTAAAGGTTCAGTGCATGCAGTATAATTCAAGCCTCTTCGCGCGTTATATGAACAGACTTGTATCTTCCACGCATTCAATTCCGTTTTGGCGTTATCTGAGGCAACGAAGAGGGGCTGATAGTTGTGTTCCACCATTTATAGATGAGAATGGCTCCCTTATTCAGTCCCCCCTTGATAAGGCAAATAAACTGGTGGCTTGCTTTCAGCAAAATTTTAAGGCTATGCAGGGAACCACCAACCAGTCACCTGCAGCAGTTGACTCAGGTCCCAATATTTCTTGCCGTCCTTCAAATTTGCACCAAACTTATACGTTAGCATCAGAATCGGAGGAAACGCATATGAATTCGAATCGAAATCACATGCTTTATATGCTCACAAATTATTGTTCTATTTATACTGTTATCAATGCCATTTGTAAAATGAAAAGTCGAAAAGCAGCTGGCTCTGACAATGTACCAACACGGTTGCTCCATGGTTTGAAACTTTCCATCGCTCCTTTTTTGGAAATACTCTTTAACAAAATTGTTGAGACCGGCGTCTTTCCCTCTGACTGGAAGAATATTACCGTTGTTCCTGTGCCAAAGAAAGGCAATCGTGCAAATCCATTAAATTACCGACCG